>CATIWQ010772993.1:0-16190 GCA_949673415.1 Euphorbia schlechtendalii | reverse complement strand
GTTTTCAGTACAGATTGAAAAATGCCCTGTCAGTCCCGATTTCATGATGGTTAAAGTTGTGCCTTTTCCGGACTTATTTCTTAACCCAACATCAGATGTTTACTTTTTTTTTTAAAGGACATTTTTTTTGTCCATTATCCGAAAAACAATATGAATAAATGATTTTTTTTTGAAGCAATTTGCAGATGTCAGGATTCGAACCCTAATCATCTCACCTATCTTGTGAATGTACCACTCAGATTAGATCTGATTAATAATAGAATAAATGATGTATAGGGTAATTTTCTAAAACAAAATTTTATATGAAGTGTTAAATACAGGGAAAAAATCTATTTGAATACTCATTCTCTCTCCTTGTTTTTTGAATTTTATTTACAAATTCTCTAATTATTTTGGGCCTAATTCATCTTAAACCCTCTCAACTTGTCCCTAAATTCCATATTCCCCCCTGAACTTTGAAGTGTTCTCAATGCCCCCTAAACTTGTCTAAACGTTCTCAATTTCCCCCTGAACTTGTCTAAACGTTCTCAATGCCCCCCTGAACTTGTCTAAACGTTCTCAATTTCCTCATGAACTTTGAAATGTTCTCAATGCCCCTGAACTTGTCTAAACGTTCTCCAACACCCCCTCAATCCAACGATGCAAGTTGCGTTAGTGGACCAACAAACATAAGCGTGTTAATAGAAAAAAATTAAAAAAGAAATAAATATCTCAATGTTAATATTCTAACGTTACAAAAGTCCAAATCTCTAAATCGTTCTTCAGATAGATGGGGTGATGGAGTGCGGTTTGTACAAGTTCAGGGGGATATTGAGGACGTTTAGACAAGTTCAGGGGGGCATTGAGGACGTTTAGACAAGTTCAGGGGGGGCTTTGAGAACGTTTAGACAAGTTCAGGGGGCATTAAGAACACTTCAAAGTTCAAGGGGGAATATGGAACTTAGGAACAAGTTGAGGGGGTTCAAGATGCATTAGGCTTTTATTTTGTGGACATGAGTGATGATAATATTTTTTAGGTTATTTCATCTTGAAAAGTAAATCTGCATTAGTTTATGTTGTTTTGTAATTATTTGCAGGTGTATTGAACTGAAAGTAATATTATTTAGTGTAAATCTATGGGTATGCAATACTTATAAATATTAAATTGGACTGAATTGGTTGGTGAATAAATTGAAAAGAACGAAATCATTTAAAGCACATGTTTTTTGCACTTATAACTTGTAACAAGTAATGACCTATTATATTGACACTCAATTTGAGCATTTTTTCCTCATATATAGCGCTTATACTTGCGAGTAGTCTCGCAACACAAGCTCGTATGCGCTTGTGAAGATTCCATGCAATGTGTGTGCAATACAAGTGTGCAAAAAAAATTTATATCTATCAATGTGGAATTAGTGTTGAAGAGAAACAAACAATTATTAAAAATTAAAATTAAAGGTTCGTGAAATAATATTGAATAAAATGCAAAAATATGAAAGAGAACATGAACCATATATGTGCAAGACTGTAGTATAAGTGAAAACAAAAGCTAAAAAAGGTAGTAGTATAAAGGATTTCAAAGAAACTCATAAAGACAATGTTGTATATAACGAAAATAAACCATTGGGCTATTCTTTTGAAATAACATGGTCATAGTCATCAAAATAAGCTGTCTTTCATTCCACAAAATCAGATATTCAGTAGTTTCATAACTAAGGTAGGGTATGAATCTCACCTCAAAATGAATAACAAAGAAAAAAGTCACCTAACAAACAAATGCAAACCTTATGAAACTAATTACAAAAAATGAAAAGATTTCATACACCAAACCAAACAATAACGCAACTAATCATCAAGCATTGCGATTTCTTATCAGTAAATCTGTATAGTCATTATAACTGAGAAATGTTCCCATCGAAGAACTTGAATCTGTTAATTTGTATCGAACACCTGTGTGATGTAACTTAACTGTGAAAAAGAGGAGTAAATGAACAAATGAAACTATCTTCTGTACAAAGTTTGCTGTATTACTAGATCAAAGAGAAAAAGCACTGGACAAACTATTGTGTGTGTTCTTCTGATTCGTACTTTGATGGATTACCAACACCTTGTAGCAGTTTGATTACTTCAGAGGTGTCGTCAAGGTAGTATTTCGCCATGCTCGGTTTCTGCCCTACAGTGCAAGCAAACACTTGTGCTATTGCTGGAACTAATGGATCTTCTACCTGATTCGCAATGCTCTCAAACATATCCTCGTCAGATCGGTCATCGCCAATGCACAGCAGAAAATCAGGCGACTTGCCTCTGCTTCGCATTTTTGAAATAAGGTTTTGGACAACAATACCCTTGCTAACCCCCTGAAACACACAAAAGATAGCCACAAATCAATCAGATTATGAATCGATGAGAGTAGTCATCTCCTTGGTCATTTTCAAGCTTTTTCAGGCTACTGTTTTGAAAAGCTCCGCAAATAAATAGCATATAGGCTCCGATTAATTAGTATAAAGAATCAAAACCTTTTGTCCAACACGAAAATATGTTGTTTTATTTAAAGTTTGTAAGTGTAGCTTTTGAAGAGAGCAGTCCCTAACAGGCCCTTAGTTTTGGTTGAAAGAATGTGTTTGATACCTGTGGTTTTACTTCAACAATGTGCTGGCCTCTTTTGACAACAACAGGCTCATTAGCAAGAACGTTTTCCAGGTGATCGAGAAGCTCTTTAGCCTGGCTCGAGCTGAAATGTGCATCAGCTTCTCCATGGTGCCACACCAGTGCACTTTCTTTGTGCTCGATATAAGACCCATCAGTTGTTTCAGTATAAAGGTTCATTACCGGTTCTGCAATCTTTTTCCACTCAGAATCCATCACCAATGAGCTTGTTTGCCATTCCGAATCCCTTGTCCATCTAAAAGGATTTAAGAACATAATCAATAATCAACCAAACAGAACAGAACAGAACACAATTTTAAGTTGAGTAAATTACCTCGTAAAGAAACCGTGCTCAGCTGAAATGCCCAAACTTTCACATGGAGAAAACCACTTGCTAAGAGGGTCTTTCCCTCTGCCACTCACAATGAAGACAACGTTCTTCGGATCACTGCACAAACTATTCAAGACTGAAATAACTTCATTGCTTGGAGCTTGATCGATGGAACTCTGAGGCATCATTGTCCCGTCATAATCCAAAAGGATCAACCGGCTATTCGTGTTGTTGTAAGCGTTCACAATTGGGTCCTTTGCTAGCTTCCTAAAGTTTGGTCCCAAAGCAACAATCCTGAATCCTAAACCTAACCCAACACCCCAATACCTTTTCATATAATGTTCTCTACAAGCTCGTTCCAGGTCTTGATCGAAACTCCTTGCCCAATAAGCAATATCATGAGAGCTTATATACTTGTAATGTTTTTCGTGCCGAAGTTGTTTCTCTGCATCCTTCATAGCTATGGAACGATACATAGCACTAGCTACATCATCGACGTCCCATGGATTCACACGAATTGCCCCGCTAAGAGAAGGAGAGCAACCCACAAATTCAGAGACGATTAAACCACTCTTTCTCCCACACAATTTCTCGTCAAACTCCAATACCTCATCCAAAACAGGGCTCCCTTGTCTACAAACAGTGTACTTATAGGATACTAAGTTCATTCCATCCCTAATAGCATTAACTACACAGCATTCTGAAATAGCGTAGTAAGCGGCTTTCTCCTGAGTACTAACTGGTCTGTTAATGAACACAATCGGTTCGTATCCTGGCTGGGAATACAGCTGATTTATCTGTTCTATTATATGATGGGACTCGCTTAGAACTTCTTGCACATCATTGCCTTCACTTCTAGCAGGGTTAGCAATCTGCACAAGCACAAGTTTCCCCTGCAAAGACTCGTGCTCTTCCAAGAGCTTCCACATTGCTAAGAACTTCAAACTAAGTCCCTTAAAGATATCCAAATCATCAACACCAACCATCACGATTTTCCCCTCAAATCTATCCTTTAATTCCTTGACCAATTTCGCCGTACTATCTAAATTCAGAAGAGATTTAAGCTGCCCCATATGAATACCAGCAGGCAAAATCTTTATACTAACAGTCCTACCAAAGTAATCTAACCCAAGATAACCCCTTTTAGACTCGTAATTAAGACCCAACATTCTACTACAACATGACAAGAAATGCCTAGCATAATCAAAAGTATGAAAACCTATCAGATCACAATTCAGAAAGCCCTTCAAAATCTCTTCACGAACAGGAATAGTCCTGTAAATTTCAGACGATGGAAAAGGACTATGAAGAAAGAAACCAAGTTTAACTCTATGGTACCTTTTCCTCAAGAAGGTAGGCAACACCATTAGATGATAATCATGAATCCAAACAGAATCCTCATCTGGATTTAACACTTCCACAACTTTATCAGCAAACATCTTATTCGCCATTACATACGCCTGCCACTGAGATCGATCAAACCTAGCGCTATATGTAGGCGATAACGGCAGCATATAGTGAAACAAAGGCCACAAATAGTGCTTACAAAATCCATGATAAAACCTATTGTGCAATTCAGCATTCAAGAACACAGGCGAACACCTAAATTTCTCAAACAAGAACTGCGATATATCCTCTTGATCTTTCAATTCAATATCAGCCTTTATAGTACCTATGTAATAGACTTCTGTATTAGGCGGAAATCCATCCTTGAGCTGCAATACGAGGCTGTCGTTATCCAGCTCAAAACACCATTTATTTGCCGGAGAATCGCGGTAGGATCGAATCGGCAGCTGATTTGCAACGATTATACGACGCTCGACGGGAACCGGAGGGACAGTGCAGGCGGAGGCAGGGGCGTCTTCGAATTCGGAAATCACGCCGGGAACCTTCACCACACGAGGAATACGATTCAAAACCTTGAAATCGTCAACTGTTATTAGATTCAAACAGTCCATTACAGGATTGGACAACATAATGGAAGCGGAATTTCAACAAACACCATTAAAGAATTGATCAGTAAACAAAGAAAACAACAAAATAAACAGAAAGATTTTGATTTAGGAGTAGTTGGATTGCGGTTTATAGAGAAAACGAAGAACAATGAGAATCAGAAAAAAAATCAAATTGATTTGATTTGATAAAGTTTCAGAGAAAGAAAGAAGGAAGCAAAAGAGGAGATAAGAACGAAAAAACACGAAGAAAAAGACGGAGGCATGAAGAATTTATATAAGGGAGAAATGGACGGCTGAGATGAGTTTGAAGATGTCCGCGTCATCTTTCATGAGGTTTACTGTACCTCGTTTATACGTACTTTATTGACTGACTGTAACCGACTGTCTTCTTAGTTGTCTTTGTTATTTACCGGTAAATGCCGGTTCTCCCTTTGACCACATGTTATTTGTTTTTATTTATTATTCAATAAAACTTTTTTGCTTCATTTTTAAAAAATTGTGTTTAATAGGGTATGCTTGACCGGAAGGAACTCATCTAGGTTGATCAATGATGTCCCTGACTTTGGGTATAAATTTTTTGAATCACTAATGCTACTCAATAAGTTACCTACAAATCAGTAAAGAATATTAATTATTTCTATTCCTGAGAATCTGTGATGTAAAAAAATACGTTAATCATTGTATATTTATAAACTATGAAAAAATACAAAATTTTACTCTACCACTCAAAACAAAAAGGCATATTAGTTAATGTAATGAAAAACTTGAATATAAGGCTGTTACTTAAGATGTATTTTTTCCTATTATTTATTATTTCTTTTTTAAGAGACTTTTGGCAATTTCTCTTTTGAAAAATACAAATCAGTTTTGACTTTGAGTATTGCTTTTTTTTCACAAATTAATAGCTAGCCACTTAGTTGCTAGTCTATCGGCTACATTATGAATACTAAATATATAGAAATTTGAGTTGTATTTGTGCGGAGGTATTTTAATTTTGAATCATTAAAAAATTAAAATTCAACATATACTATGAATTAGCTGTATAATTTCCAAAAGTAAATAAATATAAAAAATACCAAAAGGGAATTTATTTGGTAATTAGTGAAAAAACCCATGAGAAAGGAAGTAATGAAATAATTAAGAAATTTGCTGAAAAGGAAAAGAAAAAAATTAAGGAAATAAGTAATTTGAAATAGCGTAAATCAAGGGATTATTCATCATTAAAAAGGAGATTGTGTTTTTATGTTAATAATTATCTTATAAACTAGATAATGAGATTGGAAAAAAAATGAGAGACACGTATATGATAGAGGATAACTTCCCAACTATAACAGGCTGACTCGGTCATCAAGTTGTGCGTGCTGAGGTTTGAATAATAAACAGCCTTTTCGCCCGCGTCTATATATGGATAATAATCGAGTAATCCTAAAATCCGTCGACCTTTTCCTAAAAACCGCCCAACACTATTTATTTTACCTCTTATAAAAATTGAATCTTTTCATTTTCAACCGATCATTTTCTCTCTCAACCTTTCATCTTCTTGCTCAAACTCTCAACTTCTTTCAAAAAACTCCACTTCTAAGTCATTCAAATCTCAACTTTTCAACAAAATCAACACAAAAATCATTTAAGATTAACATATGATAAAAAAGGAAAACCCAAATTTGATATTGGGTAAACTTTTATTTCGCAAAATTCTATGAAAAACGAACTTAGAACCCTAATTCTCAGAATCTCATTTCCAAACATCTCAAACCTTAATCTTTCAACAAAATCAACATTAAAATCATGTGAGAGCAACATAGTAAGAAAGAAAAACCACAAATCGTTCTCAGTTGAGGTTTTATTTCGTAAATTACATGAAAAGTATCGTTTGATAGAATAATGCGACCAAAACTACAAGAACGACAATTATGTGTTTTTCATTTAATAATAAATTCACAAATTGCAAGATAACCTCATTTAACTTATTTCCAACCAGAAATATTTACCATATAAACACATATCATTCTAAGCAAGCGTAAATATGTGAATACAATTAGTTGATAGGTTGTGATAGACGGAATCAATCATTTTGTTAGTTGACAGATTGTGACAGATGGAATCAACCATTTTATGGTACTTGTTGTATGTAAATGAGAATCGATTTTATCTTCATTGTTAGTCACTATATTGCAAGATAACCTCATTTTAACTTATTTCCAACCAGAAATGATTACCATTTAAACACATATCGCTCTAAGATAGTGTAAATATGTGAATACAATTAGTTGACATGTTGTGACAGACGGAATCAACCATTTTGTGGTACTTATATGTGAATGAGAATCGATTTTACTTTCATTGGTAGTCACTATATTGCAAGATAACCTTATTTTAACTTATTCCCAGCTAGAAATTGCTACCATTTAAACACATATCACTCAAAAGATGGTGTAAATATGTGAACACAATTAGTTAACATATTGTGACATACAAAATCAACCATATTGTGGTACTTGTATGTGAATGGGAACTTGTATAATTCACTCGTGTATTCACTCATGTATGAGTAGCTTTATATGTCTAAAATGCTTATGTATATATTGAAAAGCTTTTGTTTTTGAAGCATTTTATGAAAATTTAATGAATATTGATAAGAATTTTGTATATGTTATCATATAATTTTCACTCAATAAATTTATGAATTTTAAAAAGCTAACTATTACTTACAACATCATATAATCAACAACCATAAAAACAAACTTTTGAGTTGAGTCTTCAACTAATAGGTGAACTGAACATGTATGTCGAATTATGAGCATGTGTAGTTTTGATGATGATAACATGTGCTTTATGACTGTAATAAATATATTCTAAAGAAAGCAATGTACTTTAAGTATTGATTTATCAAAGTACATATAAGAAGCTACATTGAAGAGGGGTGGAAGACATGCAGTAAAAAGAGAGATAAATCGCTAAGCAAGGCCTTGCAATAGCCACTAGAAGATGTGAGATACTCCAGTTTTTCAATACAAAGACTAGTTTCGAATGAATAGTACAAAATGGGAGTTACAACAACATTCTTCAATAATGCCTAGTTGAGGAAATGGAAGCAAAATGAGAGATGTTCCAGCCTTTTCAGCAAGTGGTTAGTTCTTGGCTCAAGCGGTTTATTTGCAACGGCTACCTCCTACAAGCATTTTGTGGGCACGGGATTTAGTACCAGCTCGCGTGTTCAATAATGACAGTTTTTCGGGATATTTGTCCTCGAATCACACAATTTTTTATCATCCGATGATCTTCAAATGAGAGTCTTCCTCGTCTCCGAATTTAAAAGGACTTTTCTAATTTTTTTTCTTTAATTCAGAAATTAATTAAAAAATATAAAAATACACAAAAAAATCCAAAAACGCAAAGAAAAACCGGATCCAGAGCCGGCGAGGCTCGCCAAAGAGTCTGGCGAGCCTCTCCAGACTCTCTGGCAAGCTCACCAAACTCCCTGGCGAGACTCGCTGGCGAGGCAAGCCTCGCCGAAGAGGCTGGCGAGGTCACCACAGTTTAGCGTTTGGCGACCTCGCCAAACTTTTTTACCTTTTTTGAATTTTCGAGATTTTCCTATAAATAGTCGAAACCTTTTTGGATTGAAGGGGGCTCGAAATTTCAAAGAAAAACAGAGGAAAAAACTGCAAAATATTGTCTTTCAAACTTTCTTAAATAATTCGGATCTAAAACACGTTTGGATTCCAAAACTCTTCATATTCTAATCAAATTTCTTCATCTACTTTTCTCTTAAATATCCTCAGATATTCTCGGGTCTAAAAGAAATTTAGAACCCGAGTCTGATTATCTTTTCGGATAAATAAACACTTATTTTTCCACATTAAACCACAGTAACTACAAAAAAGAAAGAGGAACGCTCCCGGGGATCGAACGGATACGCCGAAGTGGATTCACGCCGAAAGGGTAAGCCTCTGAGTTCTTAAAACTGCGAATTCCGCACTCATTGTCTGCTTCATCTTTTTCTGATTTTATTTGTGGACCTAGGGATTACTTTTATTCCTTATTATTGTAAATTTTGTAACCTTCTCCTTCATCTTTCATTTCTTTTTTTTTTAATTTTCATGTTAGAATACCCCCACGAAGGGAATAAAACATATTCCCGGATAACATTTTCACTAATAAAATTGACCAACATATGTGTAAATAAAAACGAACCATTTTTATTTAAAATAACAACTTTAAACCATCGATGTTTTAATTAGGCCACACGGGCCTCCTTAAAATCAAATCGAACATACGTGCCATATCTTGTGCTAACCTTTGTGGGTGCAGGTTAGATGTATGCCTAGGATTTATTTTCCTTCGGGTATTGCAATTATTTTTACGGAAAATGTAATTAATAGATTAGGCGGGCGGTTGCATCCCCCGGGGTTATGTAACCTTTAATCTTTACTTTTCCGCATTTATTTACTACTTTGTGGATGGATTTACTACTTTCCGCACATATGTGAATCATGCATTACAAACTCTAAAACAACTTAAGTGCGAATATGCACAATTAAGAAATACGGTTTTCTATAGATGTAATATAATGCCATCCAATAAGAAATAAGCAACTTATCCCGAACCCGAATCTTTGTGTCTTAGTGGGCCGTCCCCCGGACGTTAAGCCTCACAAGACTCTAATTACTGGAAAGAGCTAATCCAGGTGGCGACTCCATACTAAGAGACAGCGGATTCGGGTTTGACCGATCTAAATGTTTTCGCTTTCTCTCTTTTAACTTTTCCGGGTCCCCAACCCGGTATCTTTTTAAACACTAAAGTGGACCGCGCCTCTAATCTCCGCGCGCTCTCGGCCCATCGCTCCATGTCGTCTGCTCACAGTGGCGACTCCGTTGGGGATTTTTCTAAAAACTTGTTTTTTAAAAGTTTTAGATTTTGGGTAAGTGCCGAAAATTATTGATCACATTATTCAGTTTTCTCTTAATTATGACATATTCATAATAACACATTGCAATAAAAGGGATTAGCCCGTAAGTCTAAGGTACCCCTATTACCGCAAAGCTTTCTCTTATACTAATCTGCCTCCCTGAGAAAAGATAATACTTGAGCGAGTGGAGCACTTGTTGCCACATCGCATGTACCTCCCTCGTTAGAGGCTTGGAGTGTATTTTAGTGCAACAAGAACCTTCTACATCAACAACCCATTTATAACCCTCATGTAAAGAAGCCATAGGCATTTTCCCTAGAGTGTTACCCAACAACGTGATCATGCATTATATTTTCTTGCAGGTGCGCTCCTTAGTATCTTCATAGTACCAAGATAAACCAAACTTAGGATAGAGACTAGCCAAAAACCCTACACGCAGGAGTTGTATGGTTGGAAGTTTGGATGTTGCATATTCTTATTATTGCACAAATGTCATGCTAACCACAAATTTTAGTGCAGACACTTAAATGCACACACTCATGATGTAACATAGCATCTTCTCATAATCATCACACTTAGGATTAGTTGACACTTGAGGTCGTGTCACCCTAGGACAACATGAAACCACTTAGAATCATGAAACATCACTTAACCATTTTCAGCTAGATGTCCACTTGACTTCCGGCTACTAGCCCGTACAGGGCAAACATATTTTTTCCTTCTTTTACTGCGTGATGTCCACTTGACATCCGAAACTTAGCCCACAAGGGGAAATATTATATCCCACACATTACCTATAAGATGTCCACTCAACATCCAACTCACAGCCCTTCCGGAGCAATTATACACACCAAAAACCCAAAAGGGGCAAATACCTACCCCAAACCATTTCCCACATTAAAGGATATCCTAGTTGATGTCCTAACCTAAGCCCTCACGAGGCGAACTTACTTCAAAAGTCTTACCTTACCAAATCTTCAAGGGTATACGCTTCATACCCGGATCATTCGCCCATACGGGGCAATAATTCATGCATCACCACATACCCTCAAAGAGCGATGACCACATAGGCATCCAAAACTTCACCCTAATTAGGTAAAATTAACCAAATCATTCATTAGGTAACTACATACGGTAGTTGTTTTTATTTCATTAGGGTATCTCACATTGCCTACACGAAATCAATTAACCTCCTCATTCCATTAGATCTAGTCATAGTACGAAATCTCGAACTATTAACCTATTACCACATGGTAACTTGGTAACCTCACTTACACCACTCATATTACGATGTCACATAGACATTATACAAATCTCAAATACAACCCCTGATGTTGGATTTTCATTACCTCATGTTTTCATTTTTACCTAACAACTAACCTGTTTGTTTCAAATTGATTGACATACATGTTATTTCACATCATGGCATGTTAACCCCTTGTGAATGCAGCCATAACATTAAAAATTTCATGCATTTCCCGCATCATGAATCATATCACATGTACAGTCTGATCATCTGCTTGTGTATCTTAGCTTGGAAAAGGCCTGCTCATCACTCGGTCCGTGTTTCTTCGATCATGGCTAGTCTGGAGGGGGTTCCGTACACTGACTCAAGTGAGGACTCAGGTTATGATTCAGATTCAGTTCAACATACGTCGATTATGACCAATCCACAAGAAGAAGATGCAAGGAAAGATCACCCTGTCCTTACGGGGTAAAATTCTCAGCAATTGTCGGTGAGCGTCGAGATTGCAGTTGCCCTGAATGCTTTTGCCAACAGCGAACAGCTAGCATCGGTCATTCGCCAGCATGTTGGGAGGGCCCAGAATGCAGTGTCTAGCCCGGAGGTCACCCTTAACAATGTCAATCCAACAATGGGACCTCCCACCCAACTACCTTTTATCAGTTCGGGGTAGGACAAAGTCAGTTGAACCAGGCTTTGATCGAGCAGCCAAGATATAACTTTGGCAATCCTTCCCAATTCTTCTCGGAATAAATGGGGCAGCTGTCTTTCGCACCAGGGCCTTTTTATCAAGGAATGACCCAACAGCCTGTTCTTAACTGGAGCACGTCAGTCGCCTCATAGTTATAAGCACCTCAACTGCCCAATTTTGTGGCATTTCCCCAGGGGTATTATGGTTTTTATCTAAACACTAGGAACGCCATCCTCTAACAACCTGGCATGGCAGAATTGTGGCAACAGTTCGTGGCTACTCACGGTGGCCATCTCATGAACACATACCCTGTACAACAAATAATCGGGGATGAAGATAACTTGCCCCCAAACTTCGCAATGCCGTAGTTTGAAAAGTATGTAGGATCTGGCGACCCGCGTGCTCACTTAACGCATTATCAAACAGTGATGAGGGTATTAAGGGTCAGCGAACGGATGATGACTAAGCTCTTTGTTGTTACCTTGGGCCATCCAGTTAATGAATGGTACAGCCACCTTCTGCTGAACATAGCCACTGATTGGAATAGTCTTGCTCAGGCTATGATGGGGTATTATGGTTTCAACTCTCAAATGGAAACCACAATGCAACATTTGGAGGCTATAAGGCAGGAGCAGGGTGAGAGCTTCAAATCCTACTATGCGAGTTGGATAGCCACACAGGTCAGGCTTCGAGCTCGCTTAACTCTACCGGAGATGATAACTAAGCTTCTAGACGGTGCACTACCATTATACAAGAATAAGTTTGGATTAGACATCTTTTCAAGCTATCAAGAAGTGTTTGAGAAGGCGGATAGGATGGAGCACTTTGAATCCATTGATACATCTGGGGAACATTAGCATCGATTAATGATGTAATAAATTAGTTTTTAGCTACTTTACCCACGAGGCTTTTGAATTTCTAAATAAATTGAACTTTGTTTATTTGCTTGATACTCTATCAATGACATCACACATTCTCATAAGCATAGACATAATGTTTTTAGCACATGTGACACATCATGTCATGAAATTAATTTGGGTATAAATGGATTACCCAAAGTCACTGTAATTTCAAATGATATAACTCTTGAGAGAAAGTGAGAGATAAATACATGTACTTAGACAACGCGTGATAGCAATTGCCTCATCCTACAAGGTTGAAAGATCAATAGAAAGATCTCCAAGCATGAAACGTCCACTAACTCAGTCAATCAAGGGAACGAAGCACGTAAAGATCAAAATGATCGAAGCCAGAGTAAGGTCGAAATGTCGACAAAGCAAGTTGAGACCAAACAACTGATGTAATGTCACAAAGAAGGAGTCAGATTATTGAACACGTCAACAACTTCATCACACGGATCACCACCATTCATGGGACAATCAAACAAAAGTCAATGCTAAGACAAAAGGGAGTCAAATTGTTGAACACGTCAACAACTCTTTCGCACGGCTCGCTACCATTTGTGGGGAAATCATTACACCATTGAATAATTGAACTCAAAAGGAAACGTTGATGATCAAGGCTCATCATCAAATACACCTCAAGCTAGCAAAGTATCATGAGCACCAACCAATCGATCAGAAATGCTGAACGAAACAACAAATGAAGTCGTGGACATGGACGGTGACTGATCTACCAAATCTACTAAGTCTTACACAATTGCTATCACACATAGGTGAAAGAAATAAATCTATAAAAAAGCAATACTAAAAAAATAAATTTGTAATTAGCTTATCAATTAACATTCGATTAGTTGAGAAAAAATTAAGGCTTCTTTTCAAAACAAAAAAAGAACAGTCCGTTGAGTTGAAAACCCGAAAAGGGTGGCTCAGGAAAAACTTAGGACATCAAGAGAACCACATTGGTTAGAAAACCTAAGAGGGCTAATCAATGGCAGGAGTCAAATCATTTGAAACATTTATACCCCTGTTAAGTTCATCAATGAATTGTCATTTTTGCTGAATCTTTATGCATATGCTTATCTCGACTGCTTGCATGCCAATGATAGAATATCACAAGTAAATATTCAAAATAAAAAAAGTAATAAATAAAAGAAAAATGAGTCTGCTGGATTGAAAACCTGAAAGGGCGGTCCAGGCAAAAATTAAGACAAGGTTCAATAGATTGAAACCCGTAAGGGCAGTCTATGAAAAAATTAGAACCAAAGAAATATCAAAATCATCATTTCATCCTTGGAACTATACATGACATCATATACATCCAACACTTTAGGCAAATGGCTACTAAGCGGTCATCGCCAACACAATGCGTGATCAATGACTAATCCAGACTTTTCTCAAACCAAATCCAAGCTTTGAACTCGAATCTGATTCAACGAACCCATGGTCATCGCTCTGAGGGAGTCATCCATGGAATTCCTAACAAGATAAACCTTAGGGGAAACAATGCACCAGCACAAGAGAGGGCTCCTCAATGAACGAAGCCCATGACGCCTACAACAGATGAACATACATCATATGATAAAAATTGTTCATGCATAAAATCATGCATACGTCACATCACGTCATTTACAGGTAAAGACGATGCCAAAGTGGGACAACACCATCCCCATAAACAAAAACCTCCACCTCCACATGAGGAACCTACAAACAAGACGAAGGCCCACTCAAGCTTAAAGTCAACATTGCAACGCCACAAAAGCCTCCTACACAACGAAGTGATTTTCAGGGCACCCTTGAATTTCTTATCAAACTTATTTCTTCCTCATGTTTTAATTTTTTGATTGAAGGGGCAAAAATTTTTACTTCTCATAAACTCAATCAAATAATTAAAACATTCATCATATAATGTATAAAGATTATACTTTTCTCTGATTTGTCACAGGAAACAAGTCAAAGTCGCCCTTGAAACAGTTTCAGGCATCTATCTACAATCATCACAATGGGCACACAATGACCTCAACCGAAGAATGAAATTGCTGCCAACCACTAAAGGGACGTCGTAGAAAGAAACTATCGACCCACCAACAAGGGGCACCAAGCACCTAAGAGATTCCGAAGAAAGAAACGGACAACCCTATGAAGACACAGCGCCAAAAAGGAAGGCCTATGTTATCACTAATTGGGAACAAGAAGTCACCAACCACACCAGTCAGGTATTCTCTCTATCCCTACGCTAATTTCGTATGATCATGCTGGTTATACAACCAGCGATGATCACACGAGGGGCAGTTGTGAGCACGGGATTTTGTATCAGCTCGCGCATTCAATGATGATGGTTTTTCAGGATATTTATCCTCGTATCACACAAATTTTCGACCGTCCGATGATCTTCAAATGGGAGTCTTCCTAATCTCTGAATTTAAAAGGAATTTTCTACTTTTTTTCCTTTAATTCAGAAATTAATTAAAAAATATAAAAATACACAAAAAATTCGAAAATGCCAAGAAAAATAGGATCCAGAGCCGACCTCGCCAAATTGGTGAGGCAAGCCTCGCCAAGGAGTTTGGTGAGCTTGCCAATGAGCCAGCCTCTCTGGCAACCTCGCCAACCAGTTTGGCGAGGTCCCCACCAAACTTTTTTACCTTTTTCAGATTTTTCTGGATTTTCCTATAAATAGTCGGACCTTTTTGGATTGAAGGGGGCTCGAAATTTCAGAGAAAAACAGAGGGAAAAACTACAAAATATTGTCTTTCAAACTTTCTTAAATAATTCGGATCTAAAACACGTTTGGATTTCAAAACTCTTCATCTTCTAATCAAATTTCTTCATCTACTTTTCTCTTAAATATCCTCAGATATTCTCGGGTCTAAAAGAAATTTAGAACCCGAGTCTGATTATCTTTTCGGATAAATAAACACTTATTTTTCCACATTAAACCACAATAACTACAAAAACGAATGAGGAACACTTTCGGGGATCGAACGGATACGCCAAAGTGGATTCATGCCGAAAGGGTAAGCCTCTGAGTTCCTAGAACTGCGAATTCTGCACTCATCGTCTGCTTCATCTTTTTTTGATTTTATTTGTGGACCTAAGGATTATTTTTATTTCTTATTATTGTAAATGTTGTAACCTTCTCCTTCATCTTTCATTTCTTTTTTTTAATTTTCATGTTAGAATACCCCCACGAAGAGAATAAAACATATTCCCGGATAACAGGCTTAACACTTTGCCATGCCGTCGTTTTCACTAATAAAATTGACCAACATACGTGTAAATAAAAATAACCATTTTTATTTAAAATAACAACTTAAAACCATCGATATTTTAATTAGGCCACATGGGCCTCACTAAAATCAAATCGAACATACGTGTCATATCTTGTGCTAACCTTTGTGGGTGCAGGTTAGATGTATGCCTAGGATTTATTTTCCTTCGGGTATTGCAATTATTTTTACGGAAAATGTAATTAATAGATTAGGCGGGTGGTTGCATCCCCCGGGGTTATGTAATCTTTAATCTTTACTT
>CATIWQ010772900.1:0-12904 GCA_949673415.1 Euphorbia schlechtendalii | reverse complement strand
TTCAAATGCGATATTTGAAGCTGATCTTAATACTTTTTTTATTTTTCAATTATTTTTTGATAAAATTAGTTTGCATTATACCAGATATAATTGCATGATCTGAAAATTGGATTCTAATGTGAAATATGACACTCGATGTATCTAATGATCATACGCTATTCAAATGCGAAACTTGAAATTCTATCTTAATACGTTCTTTATCTCCAATTATGTGTATACGTTTTTATATTACTCATTGTACTAGTTATAATGGTTATTATACCTGGTATAATAAGTATTATACCAGGTATAATGACATGTTCCAAAAAACAGGATTAGAATAGAAGTTGGAAAAGACTTAAAAACTAGCAGGCTTATCAACAACCATACCACAACTCTCTACTAAAATCATCCTTGAAAGCTAAGAAAAAGTTCAAAAACACAAAATCCTTGAATGATGTTATTTCTCTCTATTTGGATACTCATCTAATTGAATTGCTTCTCGATAGATCGACAAAAATCAGATCAATGACTTCTTTAGATCATAATTGAGAAAGTTACATCTCTTGAAATCTCAACATGATCTATTCTCCTCCATTTTTGCATTCTATATACAATAAGCCATCATCGAAACAGAAAATAGAATTGAAAATTTCAGAAAAGTGAAAAAAACTCAACAAACACAAAAACACTGAAATAAAGAGATCTAAAACACAACTGAAATTGCCAGAAAACTCAACTGAGATCACAAATCCAAATCTGAAACTCAAGGAAATAGATCTAAAAATAACTGAGATCGCAAATCCAAATCTGAAACTCAAATCTTGATTCAAATAAAAAAACTCAATTGCGATCTAAATCGGAAAACTCAAATCAGAATCTAAACTCCTCACAAAAATAAGAAACAAGATGAAAAAAGAATCAGCAAATAACAAATAAAATACTAACGCAATAAGAATAGACTCAATGATATCAAAATCTAATGAAAATCACGATCGAAGTGATGAAGTATAAATAGATGAAAACGCCACAAAATCGTGATTCGAAGAGAGAGAGAGCATGAAGAAGAAGAAGAAGATTGATGGATGCAGAGAACAAAAACAAAGAAGCAGAGACAATGAAGAAGAAGAAGAAAGAACAAGAACAAGAAAAAGAAAAGGAGGCACAGAGAAGAAGAAGGAAAAACGTTGATGAGGAATGTGGAAAGTCCAGTAAAAGAAAAAATCAAAACTTAATTAATAAGTAAAACAAAAATATTATTCCTTTATTGTAAAAGGAAAAATATTTTACCTAAAAAGGTATAGACTTGTATTTCCCTTTGAATTATCGAATGCTTGAGAAGAGGGAAAATGTTGAAACTTTCTCTGCACTGATGACCGAAACGTAGAATGTAAATTACAAAAGGATAACGTATATTAGTAAGATAAACTGTCACAATTTCAATGATTTTAGTGTTATGTATCTTTGCTTATGCTGTGAAGCTGTGACATAAAGTTCTATTCTTTTTAGTTGACTGAAATATATTGTTTTTTATTCCAGGATAATCATTCTATCAATTGCAATCCTCTTAACATCAACGAGGTTCCCAAGAACAGTGAAAATTTCGACACGACTTTCAGCGTGAAAATTCAGTTATATTCAAAATTGAAAGAGTGGATAACTGTCCTAACTTGTGTCCTAAACACAGAAGCACCATTCCCCACACTCCAATATAAGAGAAGGAAGCACAATAACAATGTATTTTGTAATCGTTCAGATGCTTCAGACAACTCGAGATCGTACCTCATCCACAACATCATCAACAACAATGGCAACTGTACATGCCACAATTTAGTTAATCCCTTTCTTGTATCGTTTCTCATCAATGAAAATCACTGGCTTTTCATTCTCAATTACTTTTCTTCAATTTTGTTGCATCCGTATCATTCATCGTCTTAGTCATGCTAAGTTCATATCATTATTCTAACCTGGCCGTCAAAGGTCATTTCAATGTTGAATAGTAATATCGACTACTACATTAGTGAACTGTTTATTCATACTCATGCCAACTTATGTAACATTACTTTAATAAGAGTAATATTTAGGTTTAATGCATCTACACCTCCCTAAACTTGTCCAAAAAGGATTGTTACCACCCTGAACTTTGAAATGTGACAGATAACCCCTGTACTTGTCTAAAACGCGTTACTTTACCCTACAAGAATAAAAAAATGAAAATGACGGGCCAATAATCGATACAATATTATAATTAATTGAAGAAAATATTTAGAATAGAGATGAAATTTTGAAGAAGACGAAGAACATATATTAGAGATTTTGATTGGTAAGAATTAGAATGTTAGGGATTTTCTTTTATTCATTTTCCATTACACCAGCATACTTCACGTACGTGTATTTTGATGATCATCCACGTATCAAACCAGGTTAACACAAGGGGGTAAAGTGATGCGTTATAGACAAGTACAGTGAACTATATGTCACATTTCAAAGTTCAGGGTGCTAACAGCCCTTTTTGAACAAGTTTAGGGAAATGTAGATACATTAAGCCTAATATTTATAAACCACTATTAATTTTTAGCGGAAAAATTATATGTACACAAAGGTTTTTCTTTGATTATTTTTTACTACATAATCATTACTTTGCTTACCAAAGTAACCATAAAAAACATTGAAACACAATATGGTCCAACGAAGTTTATGTATCCGTTTTGCTATATGCAATAGGGAGGAAAAAAATTCACGATTAAAATAAATTCTATGCGATTACTGATACAATTTTAACTGAATCTTCACATTAGCTGCAACAGAACAAACAAGTAACAAAAGGGCACATGATATATCACCTATGGATCATAAACTCAAATCACAGAAGTTTCCACTTAAAATACAAAGCTCTCCCATTAGAGTTCATGTGAAAATTTGTTATTCAACATATTGATGCCATGTTTGATAACACCAAACAGACAAATACTGGAAACATTACAGTGAAACAAAAAAATTTGACAAAATGTTTCGCCCATTGTGCGCTGCAACCCTAAAGTTTCAAAAGGTGACAAAAATGGGACATTTAAAGTAAGGCAACATGACATTCAGAGTCTAACAAGGAGATTAAACTCAATAATTAGCCACAATCTTATCTGGATAATCATCTGCGGTTGCTATAGTGTAACCAATGGAAATCCTCTTCCCCTCGGTTTGCTTCTGTTTTGACAGCTCAGCATACATCTTTTTTCGGAATTCTTTACGAGCCTCTCTTTCAGATAGTTTCAGATTTTTGAAACCCTCTTCGATTTTGGCTTCATCTTCTGCCGAAAAGAACACTATTTCCCTCTTTCCAAGCTCCTCATAAAGCTTTTCGATCTTAGCTTTCCAAAAGAGGCCGGTTTCTGAGTCCATTTTTTGGTATGGAGTTTTTAGCAGGTACTCATCGATACCTCCTACTTTGTCGATACATCGAAGAGCGTGAGTAGAGACTTTGAGTTTAATATGTCGGTCGAGAATGTAACTGAATAGTCTCTTGTCCTGAATATTTGGCTTCCAGTTTCTTCTAGTCCTGTTATCACAGGATAGTCAAGAAAGTTGCAGCAGAACGGAAAAAAATTATGACATTCACATAGCATATCTGATGCCGCTAGTAATCGTTTATAATTACATAAACGAAATGTATTTTGAAAGAGAGAAAAAAAATATTAAGGACTTTCAATAATGAATAAAAGACAAAATATCCATCTGTTCAAAATGAAATTGACAAAGATGTCAGTCAAAGACTTTCAATAGTGGAAAAGTATTTTGAAAGCTAGCAACAAGGGAATTGGCAACCTACAGAGGAATGACACCTCTTGGCCTAATGGAATAAGCAAATCAAGCAATTCAACTGCAGCATTCTTCCAGAAAAAGGGAAAAAAATCAAGAGTCGAGAAGTTCTGTAACATAATGTTTGCTTTTGGTTCTAAAATCAGAATAAAAAAGTGTACGAAGGCATAAATATTACCAGCAGTAAGGCAAAATGCATGCTCTGAGTAACACCATTATGAGAAGATGATCTATTACCATATAAACCATGTCTTTAAAACCAAGGACCATTTCCATAGATCATGACCAGATTGTAGATAGCACAGCTTAACTAGTAGATAATTAAAAACAAGAAATTTTTATATGCAGACATTTTTCCAAATCAATTAACCCCAGAAAGTAGCCCAACAAGTTGCAGCTAGAAATGAAACACAGTACAAAATAGTAGAGTATGAAAAGGAATGCAGGGCAGAGAGAGGACCTACTTGTTACCGCCATCTTCACTAATACTATTGCCGAACTGGATGTGACGACCAGCAAATAAGCCACGCTTGGCTCTGCCCATAACAATCTTATTATCAGGTATACATTTCTTGAGAGATTCCTTGACTCCAGCTGCCATATTGTTCTCTCCTACCTTTCTCACTACCTTCTTCATGATCTCCCTCCCTCTAAACGCCATTTTCACCCCTCAATTCTGAGCTAATCTGGCCCCAACTGTTGATTTATTCTCAACCTACCAAATGAAATAAAATACGTTTGCAAGTTTATAAATCAAATACACAATCAACATAGGGCGTTTACAATCCAATTAGTAAAATAAGAGATAAGCGTTACGCTTGCACATTTCATGGGAAATCTCGGATCAGAATAAACAAAGAGAGCCAAAACAAACTAATTTACAGTAGAATACTCAACAGCCAAACCAGAGAAAAGCAGATAATTCACCGAAATGAAAGGCAGAGATCATACATCATAAATTGTTAATTTATAGCAAACAAAGGAAGAATGAAAAAGACCTGATATTGCGATCACAGCAGAGGCTGGGAAAATAATATCAACAATAGAAGGAGGCGGCAAACATGACCATAGTTTAGGGTTTGAGATTTGTGTCGGTTCACTTATCAGAGCTCAAATATGTTGTCAACTGTTTCTAATATTATATCTTCAATTAAACGACGTAGTTTCATTATTAAAGAGAGCTTAGGCCTGGTTTCTTAATTCTTACAAGTTAATTCTAATTTATTACTGTTTCTCATTGACTAATTTTTTTAATTAAATTTTTTAAAATAAATGTAATAATTTTGGAATTCATAGTTTTGATAATGTAAAAGAACAATAAAAAAGCATATGTTATAAAATGAACTTAATGGCTTGAGTACTAAAGAATGATAAAGACGAGAAAGTAAAGATGTAGATAATATGAGAATAGAACTTTGTATTCAAAATATGAATCATTAGTTTACAATGTAAATTGCAAACACACATTTTTTAGAAAAACTAATAGAAAGAGATAATTGCAATTATTAATCATATAAATCTAATAAGATTTTTAAGTTCTTGTAACAGATTTGGACATCAAATCCTTTATTTGGAAATAACTTCTAGCACTCCCCTTGATGTCCATCGTTGTGAAATTAACACTGGCTCATTAAAAACCTTATCAAGGAAAAACCATTCCGGATAAAAATAGGAAAAAGAGTGCAATGCTTACTCGACCTGTTCGCAATTGTACGGAAGATCCTTGAGACGATGCATTCTAATGTTATGAACCAACTTCTTGAATATTGCTGAGGATAAGGCATTGGTGAACAAGTCTGCTAAGCTGTTGCATGAGCGGATTTTTCGAACACT
Source organism: Euphorbia schlechtendalii (assembly GCA_949673415.1). Lineage (NCBI taxonomy): Eukaryota > Viridiplantae > Streptophyta > Magnoliopsida > Malpighiales > Euphorbiaceae > Euphorbia > Euphorbia schlechtendalii. The sequence goes on along the minus strand of CATIWQ010772900.1, from coordinate 7,279 downwards.
AATTTCACCATTCTTTTCAAGGTCGTGAGTAAAGAAAAATTTTGATGAGATACATTTATTTTATCTCCTTTAATGTAGTCTTCCTTCAATTGAGCAATACAGGCAGCATTATCTTCATATATTGTCGTCGGATCTTCTTTAACCTTTGATTTTTCACATGCATCTCAGATATGTTTTGTTAATGATCTTAACCATACACATTCACTACTAGCCTCATGAATTGCAATTAATTCAACATGATTTGAGGAAGTAGCTGTGATTGTTTGCTTCGTTGAACGCCAAGATATAGATGTGCGTCCATATGTGAATAGATAACCAATTTGAGATCGAGCTTTATGTGGATCAGACTTATATCCCGCATCAGCATATTTAACTAATTTTAGGCTTAGATTCATATGAACAATATAAACCCAAATCAATGGTTCCTTGAAGAAAACACATTACGTGTTTAACTCCAATCCAATGTCTCCGAGTAGGTTCAACGCTATATCTTGATAATAAATTAACTAAGAAAGCAATATTAGGCCTTATATTATTAGAAATATACGTTGATGCACCTATTGCGCTAAGATATGGTACTTCAGAACCAAAAATATCTTCATTATCTTCTCTATGATGAAATAAGTCATTTTTTGCATCAAGTGATCGTACGGCCGTTGGATTGCTGAATGGATGTGATTTGTCCATATTAAATAGTTTCAAGATCTTTTGAGTATAATTTGATTGATGAATCAAAATTCCTTTATCAAGGTGTTCAATTTGTAAACCAAGACAAAACTTTATATTCCCAAGATCTTTCATCTTAAATTCTCTTTTCAAAGATTTTACAGCTTTTGGAATCCCTTCATGAGTTCCAATGATATTTAAATCATCCACATAAATTGAAATGATAGTGAATGCGGATCCTGATTTATTTATGAAAACACAAGGATAAATTTAATCATTTTGATAACATTCTTTCAATAAATATTCACTAGACGGTTATACCACATGCACCTAGACTATTTTAGTCCATATAAAGATCTTTGCAACTTTATTGAATAAAGCTCTTGTTTGCCATATTTTTCTGGCAATTTCAATCCTTCAGAGATTTTCATATAAATGTAATTATCAAGCGAGTCATATAGATAAGCTGTGACAACATTCATTAAATGCATTTGTAAAATTATGTTGCATTGTCAGACTAATAAGATAACGAAAAGTTATTGCATCTACTACAGGAGAATATATCTCCTCGAAATCAATTACTGGTCTTTGGGAAAATTCTTGTGCAACAAATCTTGCCTTATATCTCATAATTTCATTTTTCTCATAACTGTTTCTCACAAAATCCTTTTATATCCCACTGGTTTTATACCTTGTGATGTTCGAACTATAGGTTCGAAAACTTTACATTTGTCAAAAGAATTCAATTCTACTTAAATTGCATCTTGTCATTTTGGCCAATCACTTCTATCCTTACATTCTTGAACATATTGTGATTCGTGATCCACATGTTCATTCTCAATATTTATTGCAACATTAGATGCAAAAATAGGATCGATAACCATTTCATCTCTATTCCATTTTTTTCGTTATTTATAACTTATTTGAATTTCTTTGTTTTCAACCATTTCAGGTGTTAGCACTTCAAGAGCTGTGTATTTATATTACTAATATTATCCTCAAATAATTATCTATACTGTCGACAGTTTTCCTTTTTCGAGGATTTTTATTCTTTGAAACAATTAGTCATCCAAGCTTCAAGCGTGTTAAAAAACTATTTTAGTTTATTCTTCAAGAATTTTAATACGTATTGGCGCACGTACTGCTAGTTTATGTAACTTTGTCACCTGTTTTGGAATGACAAGTGCATCGAACAATCTATTTGATGGATTATCTTTTTGGAATTCTGGTCCAAAATCCTTTGATTTATGGTCTATATAATGATTGAGATAATGATAAAACATTCCAAAATTTCCCTTTCCTTTTCTCCCCTAATTTTGGATAATTTGTTTCATCAATACGACATTATGCAAAATATATATATTGGGTTAATGATCAAAAGCTAATTTGTAGCGAACTTGATGGTCTTTAAACATTTAAGATATAATGCATGCAATATTGCATATCCTTACATCGATGTAGGATTTGTTTTCGCACAATTGACTATCGTACAATGAACTGCAGACATTTCATAAATGATTTTATTTGACAATTTTGAGTATGAACATATGACTATTAAAACACTTCAGGTGTTTGTACTTCTTCAAGAAGTTTGCTTACATTAATAACTAAATAATTCACATCATGGTCACATATATCACATTATATGTAATGAAGATTCAATTCCAACCATACTCTTAAAGGTTTTATTATCAATTTCTTTGCAAACAATTTACATAAAACAATTCATTATGTTGAATAAACTTCTAGCTCTTCACTGTATGCCCATGTGCATTTCTATAATTTATCTCATCATTTTCGAATCAGGATGATTGAATCCATCTTGTCAAATTCTCAAGTATATAAATCTATAAACTTCTGGTTTATAGTTACATTGACTTAGATCATATCAATAAACCTGGTTTTAAGACATTCTTTAATGTCTTCTTTCACAGTTTTAATACAATATTCATATTTGTGATTAAATTTCTATGAGAACTTGGAGAAAATAATACATTATTTATAATAACTCTTTGTACCATTGTATAGCAATACTATCTAACTTTTCACGAGCATTCAATAAATTTTACGTTACCGATATCATAGCAACAACTAGAATAATCTTTGTTTCATTAGTATTGACGTCAATCAATAGCGAGAAAATAATTTATTTCCTTCAATCAAATCATTTTGATAGTTTACTTATGGTGGTTATTATTAACAATAATTTGATTTTCCACTTCGGGTTGAAATTGCTAGCACTTTCATATTAATTTAAATCATATATATATATATATATATATATATATATATATATATATATACATATTATCAAAACTTTTACAAAGATTTGCAAGATCTTTAATAGTCAACTATTTTAATACCACTTATTTTGTGGTTCAGCCATATTAATGTAAACAATTAATATATAAATAAACTCAAATATAATACCATCACCATATTCCCTTATATCAAGAGTTTATATAGAATTGTGAATCTCAAAATTCTTTAATATGATTTATCCACTTTAGGTGGTTATATACTATCAACTTGGTTATCCATTTCTGGTGGTGTTTATCATTATCAACTTTGATTTTTCCCTACTGTGATTATAAAAATTTATCAATATAACTTCCTCACTTATGATGATTATTATATTATCTATTTGATCTTACACTTTATGTGCTTATTATATCTACAACCAAGCCCAACTTTAAAATTATTGTTATTATATGACATTAAATTCACTTTAGAGAATGTATTTGGTAACAAAATCTCTTATTTTGCTTAATAAAATGCAATACATTTATTCACCATATTTTGTGAAACTTCTTCATCTTTGTGCCGTTTTAGGAGTGCTTGCTACTACAGTAGCATATATTAAGAAAATTTATATTCTTATCGATAAATTTATTTCCATATAGATGAGCATTTCGATAATATATTATTCGAAGATTTTCAGAATCTTTTATAATCAAGTAAACATGTCATTTGTCTTTCATTACACTTTGTATGAATAAAGATCTACAGAATCATATATGATCAAATAATTCATAAATTTCAACATTCAATACTTATGAAAGTTAATTCTTTCCATTAATATCAAATACTATAAACTCGAATTTCGTAGGATTTAACATAACTATGATGTATAAGAATAGACCAAATATAATCTTACTAATTTTTTTAGCACAAAATTACCTTATGAAGCGTTTCTTTGACAATCCTGATAGTCAGAACTTCAATAAATATGTGTTTAAAAAAATGCAACAAATTTGTAGGCTCAAAACATAGAAAAATGTCCAATAACTGTTACCTTCTGCAATCTGCTGACAGAAGGAAAAATAATTAGAAAATTTTTCTCAATGTTCGCAACGGTCAAAACAAAGATTCATATGTTGAGAAGCTTCTGAAAAACTTTCACAAAGATCCGAAGGTTAGAACTCTAGCAAAGATGAAATTCGTCTGACCGGGCAAATTGAAAAAAAATTGAAAAACGAAATTTTTAATGTGTTTCAAGAGCAAACTCGTCGGATAACATGTTATAAAACAACATTAATAGCCTGAGTACTGAAGAATGATAAAGACGAGAAATTAAAGATGTAGAGAATATGAGAATAGAATTTTGTATTCTGAATATGAATAATAAGTTAACAATGAGAATTACAAATATATATTTATAGGAAAAATTAATAGAAAAAAATAACTGCATATATTAATAATATAAATCTAATAAGATTTTAAATTCTCGTAAGAGACTTGAACATCAAATCCTTTCCAGGACTTCTAACGGCATATAAATTTTTCAATAATTTTCCTCATTTCCTATTATTTTTAAACTCCGTATAAATCATTTTATTAAATACTTACTTTCTATAGTTTTTTTTGTAACACGTCTAATCATTTATTAATATGTACAAGCAATAAAACAAATAGCACCAAAAACTTCCCAAATTCTCCGTCCACCCAAAAAATCATACTCATTTTAATGTTATGTGTATCGATTGTAAATTAAATTACTGAACAAGGTTCATACATGTATGGAAAATATTACAATTTATAGAAGAAACATATAATTGGATTACAAACCTAATAATAGAGGAAAATTTATCAAACCATATTCCTGATCCTATGAAAGAATAAGAAGCTATTGCTAATGAATTGAGCTATTCCAAAACTGAATGTCACAATATCAGTATAGTAGCTTTCTCCTACACATCCGAACAAAAAAGTTCAATTTAAATAGAGAAAAAAGGACTAAAAACAACTATTTAACCTCTACAAGTTGATTGGACATTTGATGCTACTTGGCTGCTGATTTCCGCGTCATTGTTGGATTCCATGTTGGCATTTCCGCCGTGTTAAATGGATGGATGTTTCGGTAGAAGCTGTGTGTTTTTATAAACATACTGCTTCACCTCAATGCACAAGAGAATCGACATTAGTTTCGTTATAGAGGATCATATAAAGTCTAGCATATGTGCGACCTCGATATAAATTGCGGAGTACGTTAGAATTTCCGTTCTTTCTTTCTTGATTAGTTGCGAAAATGACATTCAAATATATATCACGAAACACATTTGATTCATTAGTATATGTTTCGAAAGTGGAAATGAAGGGGAATTTGTAAAACATTAACTCGGTCTAGTACACACTATATTGATCCTGCCTAAGTGCAATGGTTATTGTGTTTGAGAACTTTTTCAACGGTTGCAATTTGTCTTTCTGTATCAAAACATCAATTCTATGTATTCGGTTACTACTGCTTTTAAATATTTTGGTGACAAAAAGTTATAAGCAGCTAGCATCAGATGATACACCAAATAGCCTTTGTATTCACTTTCCAACTAAAAATTTGATAGTTAAGCAGAAAAGAACTCTTAGTTTAGCATAATTAATTGAATTATCAAGTATTTTTAAGCTGAAAACAACCAAAATTCCCGAGCATCAACATTTGGAGGTAGGTTTTGAGCAGTCTAACTTGATTTTCATTGATTAGGAAATCACAAAGAAGAACAAATAACAACTGCAGGATTTCACTAAAATTCAAATTCCCAATACTTTAAATCGAGATACATAATAAAATCAAGAAATTAAAAGAGTAATAAAGCAATAAAAAAGAAACAGCAGAAAAATGAAATAAGAGCTAAAAATGGCTTACATTATAGCATCTGGAAATAGAGATTGAATTGAATGGTACAAGTACTTGGTTCTTTGGTTATATAGTACTCAAAATTAAACGGCAGCCCAAAAAATTTGTTTTTCTTTTCTAGTAATTAACACTTGCGTAGATGAATGAATCAATATAAAGAGAGAGAAAAAGAGTTATGGGAAAGCAAAGAAGAAGAAATGGAGATGACTTGCAAAGTCAGAGAAAGATGAAAACAAAAACAAAAAATAGTTAAAATAATGCAAAATTTTGTAGAGTAGGTAAAAATAACAGTGAATCCAATTCCAACAGCCATATAATTGAATTGAATAAGTGAGAAGAAATTGAAAAAAAAAAGCCACAAAACAAACATACATCAATAAGAGTAAGCCCCACAATGGGACATTAATGCTTGCTTCATTCTCTTCCCACTTTCCATAGTTCAACAAAAGTGAGTGAGAATGTGGTCTGTCTCATTCCTTTAGTCTTGTTAACGGGCCTTATTGAGACATGAATTTAGATTCCTCACTCTGGGTTCCGTTTAGTTTTTTGTGGGACTGTTGATTGAGGTAAATCATATCTTGACACACATTTTGTGGGACCAAAAATACTGAAGTTTAATAGGTGATACATTTTAAAATGTATGTGAAGAGATCATTTTCCATCTCCATAATTCCAGACCATGGTATAATTACTCACAAAAGGGAGTTTGAATGTGGTTTATCGAGAAAGAAACTTAAATTCCGGTTCCTTAAAATATTTGGTGAATTTTTTCCTCAAAACCCATTAATGAATCACAAAATTTTTCTCATTTTCTACATATGAATTTTGAAAGGGATGCGGAATGCATTCTCGACAAGCGCGTAATTCACATTTCAGCATTCCTTCTATATTTATTTTTTGTTGTCAGATTGTAGTCCATACTTGCAATTACTCAATACTAATAATCAATTTGTCTCTTTCTGTCTATGCATGCACATGCCTCTTTCACTTGAGCCCATGCATTTTTTCTCTAACTCTTATTTTTCTACTATGGCCAAATTATTTGGCAAAAAACACATTATTTTTAAGTTTTCCCGTATTATCGAATTGAAATTTACCATATTTTTCAATTTTAGGCAGGGTCGGGTGTGAAATGTTGTGACTGCTAATAGACCTATTGGGAAATGGACTCAAAATAAAATGTTTTTGTTTTTAGTTTGTAGTGTTGGACAAACAAAACTAATTTAGTTTATATAATGGAAATTCAAACAATTACTTAGAGTTTTAGAATGTGTTAGACATGTAGGTCTCGTTTGTTTGCAAGAAAATATTGTGTCAGGGAAAATGTTGTGCAATGGAAAATATTATGCAGGAATATAAATTATTTTCCTATGTTTGGCTACATCACTGTAAAATACTTTCTGATGTTTCTTTGCAACTCTGAAAAATATATTCCAGCCACAAATTTAACTATACAAAATCCTAGTTTGACTTATATATATA
>CATIWQ010772846.1:0-14835 GCA_949673415.1 Euphorbia schlechtendalii | reverse complement strand
TATATATATATATATATATATATATATATATATATATATATATATATATATATATATATATCATGGTCACCTCACCTACTGTGTGGATGTACCACTCAGATTATGTCTCATTAGCAGCAACCCAGTAAGGGCGGAAGAGGAGGAGGAGCGCTTGGTGAGCGTGAGTGTTTAACTTTAAGTCCTAACTTTTATGGATTTAGAATGTGTGAAATTGGATGAAATTTTTCCCCGTCTTTTACAATTTTGTTTCTATTCTTTTTTAATTTTATTTTCTTCCACATAATTTTAATTTTATAGTATTTCAATTCATGTCCACTGTTAACGATGGACATAATTTATTTTTAGAGGAAACATTATAATATTATTATTATAACATAATGATGCACATGATACTAATTATAATAATTATTATCAGCATTGTAATTTCTTTTGAAAAGGAACACGCACATAAAAAAAATCTTGATAAAATCCATTTAGGATCAACTCATGATTAAAATAAAAAAAATCCTAATAAAATTTATCAATGAAATAAATAAGACAATAAATATGCAAACAAAAATCATTGAGTTTTCGAAATCGTGGAAAATATACCTTTCATATAACTTTTAACTTCATTATAAATATTATATAATTTTTCATAAAACAATAATTTTTCTATCACTTTTATATATTCTATAACTTTTATATGAATCATCTATGCCTTTAATTTACCTTTTCATAGACCATATGTTCACTCACAAAAAATGAATTTTTCCTTCCAAGTGTAATGGGGTGTGTGTCTACATACATACATACATACATACATATATATATGAAGGAAAAATTCCTTTTTTGTGAGTGAACAAAAATTCCTTTTTTCAATTTATTTTTTCTAAATAATTACATCATGTTCTTTAATTCTCAATACATTTTATATTATTATAACTTATAGCTTTACTTTAGCTATTTTATACCTTTTTTTATTTATTGTAACTTTACTTTAACTTTATTGTTGATTATTTTTAAATTTTCTATAACATTTCGTAGAACTTATAACATTCTCATACCTTTTGTGTACTTTTTTTGTCATAGAGTCTATAAGTTTCCAATACATTTTATATTACTATATAGTTTTTATCTCACCTGCATGATATTCCTATACGTTAATTTGATATAATTTTTAATACAATATATGTATACTTGATATTTTGGTATTTTATAACAAACTTTTTTTAACTATGCACACTGTTTATTTGACAAAAAAATTATTGTAAAACACTGAAAATATTTAATTACAACAACTATTTGTAATTGATATATTCGAGTTAAAATTATTGTCATAAAATTGACTAACTGTGTGCAATAATCTCATTAAATTGTCACACATATAATTTTTACAAACATAAAAAATTATAGTCACAAATTAAATACTTTTAGTTACAACCGATACTTAAAGCTACAATATCACAAAACTAATAATTTTTTATAAACTTTTTATGTTTTCACACTAATCGTACTTGTGAAATTTTAAAATTTATAGCAACATATTGAGTAATTTTAGTTAACTATAACTTGTCATTAAAGTATTTGTTTGTTTTAAGTTAAATTTACTGCCACAAAACTAACAATATTCACAACAACTTTTTTATGTTGTCACACCTATAATGTTTTATGATGATACATAATTTATTGACACATATTGAATATTTTTAGAGACAATCATTAATTGTAACTGACATATTTTTGTTTCAATATAAAATTATTGTCACAAAAACAATAAATTTTATGTAACAAGCTTTTATGTTGTCACCAAAGTGTTTTTTTGTGATAATAAAATTTAATTGTCACATATTGAATATTTTTTGTGACAACTATTAATTGTAACTAAAGTATTTTTTGTTTCAAATTATAATTATTGTCACAAAAATACCTTATTTTTTTATTAAGCTTTTTATGTTTTCATAAAATTAGTTTTTGTGATGGTAAATTTTGTATTGTCACATTTTATAAATTACAAGTTACAGTTTACGTTGTCACAAAAAATTATCAGTTACGATAATAAAAAATTGTCACAGAACATCTTTTATATGTGACAACACAATATTTATGGTAATAAATATCTATATTTTGTGACAACACTTTTAGTAACAGATAAATTGTTGTTACAAATAACTCAATTTCTTGTACTGATTTATTGGTTTGATTAGTGCCCCAATCCAAAATTCATGGTTAAGATGAATTATTGAATGGAACTCAAAAACAAAATGGGTATATATATAGCCTATAGGTACTAAGCTTAGACTGCACATCTTTGTTTATAATCTGAGGCTGTGCATACCTTCAAGAGGTCCCATTATTCTTCATTTTTTCCGATCTTGTTAGTTATTTTAATTCCATTAGAGGAAATAAAGCAACCAATGAAGAGTAACAAACCCCACATTATTAAGCCTTTTGCAGCCCGCCATTATCCTCTACTTTTGCGTGCACCACTTCTGAATCTGATTAGGACATTGTGCTAAACTTTTGTTTAAACAGTTCCAAGAAAGTGACTAAATAGACAAGGAACTAAAAATTATAAATGATAATATTATTTTTTTTATTTAAATTGATGAGTTGGTTTTGAGTTGGCTTAATACATGTTTAGCTACCTTAACTTGTCCCAAAAAACCTGCTGCCCCCCTGAACTTTTAAAATGACCCCGCAGCTTCCTCAACTTTAAAAGAATGACCTCGTAGCTCCCTCAACTTTCAAAAAATGCACCACTTTGCTCCCTCTATGCCACGTGTCATCTTCTGGTTGGTTTGACTTTTCAAAGATGCAATTTTTCTGATTTTTTTCCCTCTAATCAGAAGTTGACACGTGGCACTGAGGGAGCAAAGTGGTGCACTTTTTTAAAGTTGAAGGAGCTACGGGGTCACTTTTTTAAAGTTGAGGGAGCTACGAGGTCATTTTGAAAGTTCAGGGGGACAGCAGGTTTTTTGGGACAAGTTCAGGTAACTAAACATGTATTAAGCCTTTTTTTTTTACCCAAAATATTATTTTATCATACCAATAATCAATTAATATGTCTCAATAAATTTATTAACTACATTAACATGATGTAAATTAATAATCAATTAATTATTCATATTGCATGTACAGAGTTTATAATCTCGAATAAATCGACCTTGTGCAAATTCTTTTGATTTGTTCATATTTTAAAAACATTGTTGAACCCAACTTAAAGATATGCTCAACAATTTTGAGTTAATGTTTTTGAGAATGTTAAATATAAGGAAAACAAACATTATGTCAGTAATGTAGTAGTTTGTCTTAGTAAATAAATTTAGTTAAGTTAATTTATTCAAACTTGGCTGACCTAAAAGACTTAGACAAAATAACTAACACAATTATCTTAGTAAAGGTTCACTCAATAGAGGTAGAATAACGAAACACTCAGACATGTCTTGTTGTACTTTATGCTGAGTTTATTGAGCTAACATTGACATAACACTATTACTTTTTAACACTTGTTTTTGGATATAATATTCCTACTTGATCTTTTGATGTCCCAAAGGATGATCTGACATAAAAAGCAAAAAGGTAATAATCATGTGGTCTAAGGGAAAAGCTGTTAGTAGAGATTTTCAGCCTATCAATATATCAAAATAGACTATCTCGTCACATTTTAGAAGTAGCTGGGCCAACCTGCCAATGCCAGTACTTTTAGCGAATAAGTACAGCAACATAGAAGTTCATGCCTATCTCTTGCACGATATAATCAATTTGAAGATTCAAGCTTCATGATATTTTTATCAACGGTTTAATCTCGTAGATTAATGGACTGATCTCACACATCAACGGCTACAAATCTGTCTTTAACGGGAAGAATTTGGAGACTGGAAGAGAAAATAAATTGGAGATTAAACGAGATGAATGAGAAGTTTGCAACAACTACTTTAACCCCTTGCCTATAAAAGAAGCTCAAAGACTACAATTCAAACTTGATGAATACACTTGGAATTTCCTAAGTGCTAAAACTCTATCAAATTACACTCAGCTTTTAGAAATTCCCAAATTGCAAAAGAAACAATTTGATGAAATCATTCTGCTCTTTCTTTCATAGATAGGTTAGATCACTGAAATTATAAATGATTAAATCTGTAAGAAGAAACAACGTATCTATAAGTTGAGTTCTTCAATCTATGTTTAGAAAAATTGTGATTGATAGTGAGATTGAGAAGGGCACTCAAGTTACATTGAGTGTTATAGCTTGGAAGGTACTCACTGTAAGTACCCTTGTGAAGGCTTCTTTGTCTAGTTAAAGGGGATAAGAATAATGGATTAAAGCTTAGGGAAGCTACCTGGAGACTGGAGGTAGGCAGAGTCCAAACTAGTATAAAATCGTTGTTTGTAAACTTCTCTAACTCTATTCATTTATTTACTCATTAGTTATTATTCTAAGCATGCATCATCTTTATAATTGTGTTTGTTTACTAAGTGTGTTTAGTTAGCCTTGTTGAGCATCTTTCACTCAGCCTATCTAAGATACATCAAGAGTTACCTTGTTTTATCTATTTATTTAGTTTGCTTCTCAACTTTCCGTTCATTCATCTAGATAAACCTAGATCACTTAGTATCAAAAGAAAAAGTGCCTAAAATCAACTCCACAATTAAATTAAGTCATTCACCCCCTGTGACTAAGATCGTTGTAGCCAACGAGATTAACAAGTGGTATCAAAGCTAGTGCTCATTTTAAGATCTTACAATCTTGAATTAAAGTTCCTATATATTTTAACAACAACACTCATGTCCCTAAAAGTTCAAAGACACAATCCTTAGAGAAGGAATGTCTCTTTCTAAACCTCCCATGTTTAATGTTGAACATTATTCATTCTTTAAAAATAGGATGAAGAATTACATTCAGTCTTAAAGCATGATTGAATGGTTAACCATAGAAAGAGGCCCACACATTCCTGTTGTTGAAAGGAATGGTGTGAAAGTTCCTAAAGAAGTGGTTCATTGGGATAACACTAATCTCGTTGATAGTTAATTAAGGTAGTTAATGAACATGCAAACTAGCATGGCAGAATTTCAAAACTTAATAAACCCTAAAAAGATCTCCTAAGCATGGCATGATTGATATAATCTCAATTGCAAAGTTCCATAGATGCTTTAGGTTTATAAAACTTATTGAAAGAAACTTAGCATATAAGAGCATTACCAGTTGATAACATAGTCAAATATTGCTAGGTGCATGCCTACCACACCAAAAGAACCAAGTGGATTAATTCCGCCCCAAAGATAAAAGAGTAAGTTATAATTGTTTTATTAGGGTATAGGTCCAGGTGGCCACCAAACCAAGTCAGTTTGCCCTCTTAGAAGGATCCCACCAGTTCAAGAGTAGAGTCCAACTAAGATTCTACTTTTAGAAGGTCATCTAAAGGCAGTCTTCCCTAGTTAGGACTCTCATAGGAAAAAATTCTATCCAATGAAGGAGATTAGAACCTATTTAGGCAAGAATTCTATTAGGGATATAACTCCCTCTCTTGGTTCAATCAGGAATTCTATGAAACTTATAAAAGGACCCCTTAGGTAACCATTAAAAGGTACATATTCTGAACACTTAAACTCCTTGCCTCCTCTCTTAATTTCGATCTAACTTAAGCATCGGAGAGGTTATGTCAGTCACACGGCTAGTTCCCCATGGCAACTATTTCTATCTTGCAGGAACCATCAACTCACATCTTAAGAAGCATTAAGGAGTCAACTTCATTTAGAGAGTTAGTGCGTGAAACTATGTTCCAGACTAATTCTTCATTGGTGCGGTGAACTTGGACCAAATTTACTTGCTTAAAAGAGAATTTTAGTTCACACAAAATAACTTTCTAACAACAAAAAAAAACTTCAGATTTTAAAAGCATACTACGGCCCACGATGGGATGAACATCGATCCTCCCACAAAGGTAGCAACCTCCATAATCATACCACCACCTATGACGGCCAGCGGCCCAAATAGCGGCGGATCCACGGAGGAGGATAATCCCCTCTTAAGATTAAAATAGAAATATCAAATCACGCCAGAGGAGATTGAGGCGTATCGAAAATCGATACTCGATACATACTACTCCTTAAGTTTCATCTACGGAGATTTAAACAAAGCCGGATTGATCATATCCAAGCGGGAAACAATACTAGTGCGAAACCTAATGGATGACTTTGAGACAGCATCCCGAGGACACATGTTGCCTCACCTCTACAATAGCACAACAATTCCTACCATTATCCCATCCATCCCCTACACATGTCCTTTGATTTCTTCTACACCCACTACAATTATCTAGGATGAAATGCGACCTAATACAGGACAACGGTCAATTGGTTAATCTACACAACTATCCCTACTCTAAGGGCTAATAGCCGCCATTAAACATGATCATATACACCTAGAGACATTGGATTGATGTTTGTCACAACACAAGGGTTAGGAACAAGCATGCTTCTTGAACCCACCCCAAAAACCAAAAGGCCTAAATTACCCATTGAGGCGGAAAGCGAGGAAGAGGAAGATGACCCAAAATTTGAGAAGAAAGCCAAGAAGGTTTTCATAAAACTAGCAGTGCCCTAGCAAGAGGCCACATCCAGGACCCATTTTTCACCTTTTAAGAAAATTATTCTCGAGCAAACTCTTCCACAGCTTATTTACATGTTGGTTTGAAATAACTTAAATAACACAACAAAGGGGGGGGGAGGGTGAATGCTGATACTTGGTTCTTTTTAAGATTTATAAAATTCTTTTCCAAGTTTAAATTTTTAGATACGTACTGAGTAACTTTGTGCTGAGTGTAGGTCTAAAAACTATAAACTACTTAGCTTCCCTGACTTAGTTTATCTTCAAACTCCGTTGAGTAATTTAGTCAACTTGGATTGGTAGCTTAACTTATAAAACAAAGAGAATGATGAATGAGCAAGATAAGATAAAGACAATCCATAAAAGATAGAACTTCAACACCTGAGATTTTATCCTGGTTCAGTCCCGAGCCTACCTCCAAACCTCAGATTCCTTTCCGAGCTTTAATCCACTAGTGTTTCTTTTCTTCCTTAGGTGGAGAAGCCTTTACAGCGGGTAGACTCTATTATAGAAAGTACATTTCTTTCTAACTACCACTCAATCCATAGTTTAGTTACCCTTCCTAAACCGTCACTCAGATTTGAATAAGAAATTGCGAATTGAGGATTTCAACTTATAAAATTTGTTGAATCCTTTTACAATGTTAAATCTAAGATTGATTTCTCTCTAATACAAATTGATATGACTGTTGAGCATTTTCTTAGAATGCTTGATTTAGAATTACTGAATGCTAGGAATATCTAGGCAGTATTTAAGCTCTTTAAGAAATTCGAGGTGATTCATCAAGTTTGAACGTCTGCTTCAGTCTTTTATTTATACTTGAAGGTCTTAGAAGTAATCGTTGCAAACTTTTCTTCTTAACTTGATCTCCAATTTCTCTTCTCTTCAGAACTTTTGAATTTATCTGTTTGAAACAAATTCTATGATGTTTAGAGACAGAGAATTTGTACGGTTAAGCACAAGATTAATCCATTAATCTGAGATGCGTAAAAAACTCGTTTCCTTCAAGAAATTTCATTTTGATAGAGAGGAGCCATATGCAATGTGGATACTTGCAGTTTTTCTGATTGCTGACGTTGTAGAGGAGCATGGAGACATTGGAAAATTGCGCATGTCAGAAGATGCCTTTTATCTTGGACTTTAGCGAGGAATCTCCAACATTCTGTACTAACACCTTTTCGTTATGAGGACTACTTGAATATCCTTTTCAATTTCAACACCTCTTTACCTAAAAAAGCACTAATAGAATATTCCGTCTCTCATAGAAAAAGTTAAACATATATGTGTCATGTAAATTTCTAAATGTAAAAAATAAGCTTTTATGAAATAAAAGCTACTCAACTTTGCTATGACTATATTGTACAATCTATGTAATACTTAGCTTCACTCAACTTTTCTTACTCTAATCTATAACTTAATCAAAACTTAGTATACTGAGATGCTTTTCCTTAAACAAACTCAAGTACAACTTGTTTGATTAAGAGTCTACTTAGTACTTAATTAATTTAACTATCCTAGAAAGTTTGTTATTTTCAAAGCATTTTAAGTACACTGAAGTACTATTAACCTGGTTCAACAATCTCCCCCATTTTGGAATAGATAAAAAACCAGGAAGTAAAAAAAATTAATTAATTAAATAGTTTGTAGATATAAGAATACTTGATAAGTGATGTAAGACTCCTCCATGCTAAGTGAACTCCTTAGTCAGTATGAACTCCCCCATACTGAGTGGTTCTCTTCAATCAGCTTAACTCCCCCATACTTAGGGAAATTTTCTTTGAACTTTGGGACTTTGTCTTACTCAGCTTCTCTTTGAGGTTGGTCTTTTAGTTAGTTCCTGCAACAATTTAAGTAGAAATAATATAGCAGATATACTAAGTTAAGAAGCTCTTAACTTTTGATAGAACAAACTTGAAATTTTCATTAATAACAAAAACTTAGGCAGTATATAAATTGTGTTCTACACTAAGTGATTACATTGAAGCGCAATTACAAGTTTGAATTTATTCTAAAGTTATTTACGATACTAAGAAGAAGATGGCCCTCCGCTTTTTGGATAGCTTCTTTGAAGGTGTTATTGGTGTTGTTGTTGTTAATGTTGTTAATGCTAAGGCTGTTGAGGTTAAGGACATAGAGGCCTTTACTAAAGTGAAACTTTGTATTGCAATGCTGTCCTTTAGGCATCTTCAACTACTTTCTCCCACTTTGTAATCTAGCCCTTAACAATTTGTTCAAGGTACAAATTAAAGGAGTTGAGAGCTGACTGAAAGTCCTCTTGCTTCACTATGATGGATGGACAGATCTCTTGCTCTAGCTGTTTGTTTCCTTTCACCGTAAAGATGTCTTGATCATTAAGTTCTTCCAGAAGAAAATGGTGACACTGGGTGAGATGAGTGATTTAATCAAACCCTTAATAGGGAAATAATTGAAAGCACTGCAGGAGACCTTTGAAATCTGATGCAGAAAGTGCGATCTTCAGCTTCGCTTCCATGTCAATGATCCAAGGGTAAAAATTATCCATAGTCTTGGCTATGAATTCAGTATCCCTTGAGTTATACATCTCAGTGGTGATCAAATTTTACACATTCTTTTGCATATCATGAAGATGATCCTTAAAGGCATTTAATTTCTTATGCACTAAGAGACCATTGTCTGGGTCTAGAGACTCAGTTGGCTTAGGAAAGAGTTTACCCATTGCTTCAAGGAGAGCTTTGTGCACTTTCCTTACTAAATCATCAGTATTCTCGTTAGTGATCTTGCAGGCTAAGTCAAGCTTATCTCCAAGTGCATCAAGGTTGATTACAGGTTTTTCCATTTTCTTTGGAGCCTCGTCAACTTTCCTAACAACTCTATCAACTTTCTTATCATAGCTGACCATAAGCTTGGACATATTCTCCGTTAGTTTGCACATGCTATGTCCAAGATGCTTAGTGGTATTGACTTTCTTGGATAACTCCCTTATCTTATTATCTGTGCTTCTCTTTATCTTGGCATGTTCTTAGTCAAACTTGTGAAACTAGGTAGCTTGAGTTGCCAAAGTGGCATTCAAACTACTCAACTACTCTACAATAATATTTATACTACCCTTCATCTTTCTTGCTACTACGTTGGCAATAATAATAGATGTGGGGATAGAAGAGAGAACTCATTGAGCTGAGCTGTAGAATCAGAAAGTCCAATTATAATCAGCGCTATCTTATCCACCAGGCTTTTGGTGCTTTCCTTTGTAAGATGATTTCTAATTATGTACAAACTCCCCTAAATCTTCTTGAATTCTTAAAGTATACTGATTATGAGGGAATGCTTGAGTGTTCATCAAACTCAAGAAGCTTCGCCTTGGGTTTGGTGGACAAGTTCGCCAATTCTTGAGCAAGTAGCACAAGACTTATTGCTCCATCCAACTCAGCATCAGTTTGGAGAGTTGGGAATTTCTTCCTTTCCAACTCCCTTATTTGAGCCAAGATGTTTGAATCATCTAAGTCCTCTTGGACTGGGTTGCTTCACTAGCTATAAAATTTACCTTAACAACACCCTCACTTGCTTATTCTTACTAAGTAGAGTTCTCAGCTTCAGGAACTTCCCTAATCAAAGGGATTAGAGGGGTAGAGGATGGTTTAGAATAAAGGGTAGGTTTATATGTACTTTCTACATTAGAAGAAGTGGGGGTTGGTTTTGATTTTACAGAAGAAGGGATGATGATAGTTTGAGTGTTTGGAGGAGGTGAAGAATGGGTGGTCTTTTCTTGATAGTGTGATGGAGAGGAAGGGGTGTATACAGGGGAATTTAAAGTAGAAGGAATTTGGGAAGAAGAATTTACACTAGAAGTAGGAATTTGGGAATTTACAAAGGAAGGAATTTTAGGAATTACGGGAGAATTGGGTGAAGGATTTATAGAAGAAATTGGGGTAGGAATATCAGGTACCTATGGATTGGTTGACTGATCCAAGGATGGTCTGGGCTAGGGTTGTTAGAATTAGGAAGAGTAGGTTCTTCCTGATTAATGATCTCTACATCATCAACATCCTCATCACTGCTCACTATCTGAACATTCTTCTTTGAGAGCATAGTGGCAAATCTTTTATGCTAAGTGCCCATTTCCTTGGAGATTACTTCCTCTTGTAGAACCCAAGTAAATAGTACCTCATAGTACTTAAAAGTTTTGGACATAGCAAACTGTTTAGGATAATGAAATTAATTGAGAACTAAGTAGACTCTTATTTAATTAAGCTGACTTGAGTCTGTTTAAGGGTAAAACAACTCAGTTATGCAGAGTAATTAATTAAGTCATGACTTAGTGTAGGAAAAGCTAAGTCTGTGCTGAGTACTACGTAGCTCAGATTTATTCTCACTCAATACACATTGAGTTCTGCTTTACTTATTTAAAGGTAGTAATATAGCGACACATAGAAACTTTATGACACATATACTACTAACGACATTTGTGAAGGAATAGAATATTCTTCAATTACTTTTTAGGAGAAAAAGACGCTGAAAATCAAGGAAGATTTATGTGGCCTCACAACATTAAACGTGTCTGTATGGAGCGTCAGAGATTCCTTACTTAAATCTAAGAAAAAGGAATGATTTAGTTGAATGCGTCGTGTCTCAAATGTTTCCGCGCGCCACTCACAACATCATCAAAGTCATCCAATAGAAAGACTCCATGTTGCATTATAGTGTGTATCTCTTAAGATCCAGATTACTTGAAGATAAATGAGAATTTGTAAATGGAAACAAATCACGCCTCAACGTTCAAATCCTATTTCTAAATGTCCTGAAATCTATTTCCAACGGGAAGATTTGAAAGATTCAAAGAGATGAGAAATTGAAGATCTGCGATATCCTCAACATTTGCAATGGCTACTTATCAGAGGTTCAACCTATAAATAGAAGACTGAAGCAGACATTCAAACTTGGTGAATCACCGCCAATTTCTTAAGAGCAAAAACTCTGCGCAATTTTCTACTACTTCTAAAAGAAATTCTCCAACAAGCAATCAAGCAAAAATTAATAGCTTTATCAGTTTGTAATAGAGAGAAACTTAGATTAACATTGTAAGGATTCAACATTTCTATAAGTTGAATTCAGTTCGCATTCTTATTCCAAATCTAAGTGTTAGTTTGGGAAGGGTACCCAAACTGAGTTGAGTGGTAGTTAGAAAGAAAGGTACTAGCTGTAATCGCGTCTACCCACTGTAAAGGCTTCTTTGCCTATTGAAGAACGACTCACTAGTGGATTAAAGCTCGGAGATGGTATTTGGGGACTGGAGGTAGGCTAGGGGCCGAACCAGGATAAAATCTCAGGTGTAATCATTCTAACTCTAAGCGATTTGCTTTACTAGCAATTTACTCATTCATCTCTCTCTCATTCACCTTTTTTCTTGTTATCCAATCTGTGTTGAGTAAGTTTTACTCAGCTAAGGATTGAAGATAAATTGTGCCAGCGAAGGTGAGCATTTATATGTTTTTATATTACACTCAGCATGCATATAAAAACTGAACTTGGCGAATAAATTAGAAAAAGTTTAAAAGTAACCAAGATAATGCATTCACCCCCCTCTACTATCGTTATTAGCCTGTTTATGAACCAAAAAGTGGTATCAGAGCAGTTGCTCATATTCTAGACTAATTATCTTGAGTTAGATCCATAAATGGCATATAATAACTTCAGTTCGAGTTCTGGTCAGATAGTTCTCCTTAAAGAGGGAATGTCTATTACTAGACCACCTCTCCTTGATGGTAATCACTATACTTTCTGGAAAAATAGAATGAAAAATTTCATCCAATCGCAAAGCATTCAAGCCTAGCTCGCAATTGAGCTTTGTCCTAGAGTTCCCACTGTTGTGAGGAATGGTGTGCACGTCCCAGTAGATCTAGAGGATTACGATGATGCTGATATGAGGCTTCTCAAGGAGAATGCCGCAGCGATTAATTACTTACACTATGCGCTAGATCTTACTGAGTTCAACAAAGTCTCAGGATGTGAAATAGCATAGGAAATCTAGAAGAAGCTGGAGATTACCTATGAGGGGACCGATAAGGTCAAGGAGTCAAAGATTAATCTCATGTTGAGAGAGTATGAGATGTTCTTGATGGGAGCCAACAAGGGTATTCAAGGGGTGAATACCAAGTTCATTAACATTGTTAATGAACTGAAGAGGCTTGGAAAGGAGTTCAGCGAGGAGGAGCTCGTCAAGAAGATTCTCCGCACTCTTACAGTAGAGTGGGATTCCAAGAAGAGCACCATCAAGGAGGCTCATGATCTTAAGACCTACAGCTATGATGAGCTGATAGGCACCTTGCTAACTCATGAGATGTCTCCAAGGAAATATTCAGATAATTCCAAGGGGAATCAGGGCAAGGAGGGCAAATCCATTGTCCTTAAAGCATATTCATCAGATGAGTCCACTAGCTATGACTCTGATGAGCAAATGGCCCTTCTGACTAGGTATTTAAAATGCTTCATTAAGAAGGATGGGAAGTTCAACAATAAGAAGAAGTTTCCTGGCAAAATCAAGTCTACTCAGCACCAGCATGGAGCTGAGGAAGGATCAAAGAAGGAGCACAACAAAGATATCAAGTGCTTCAGGTATGAAGAGAAGGGCCACATCTAGTCTAGCTATCCAAAGATTAAGAAGGACAGGATCAAGAAGCGATTTTCCAAGAAAAATGAGGTACTTGCTGCCACTTGGAGTGACTCAGAAGAATTTTCATGATCTGATGAAGAAGATACTGATTCGGCCAATCTCAACTTGATGGCGATCGAAGATAGAGGCGAAGGCTCAACATATACCTCCGGTAGAGATCATTCTGCTATCATCTCTGAAGCTAAGCAGGATAAAGGAAAAGCTCCTCAAGTTGAGGTACACCCTGAAATTCCTTTATCTATGGAAGAATTCACCTAGGCTCTCTTTGATATCATGAAGTTAACTAATAAATCAATGAAAAACATCAAAGAGATAGTGAGGAGAAGTGACGATCTGGAAGATACTAATGCTTCCTTATCGCTTGGTATCCGCTTTCTTCAAGAAAAAGCTGAGTATCAAGAGTGTTCTATCAGCAAGCTCACTAAGCAATTAGATGAGTTGACTTCTGAGATAATGTCTCTAGAGAAGAAAGAGGTTCCTCCTCCAGCCAACGATCAAACTCAGAGTAACCAAACTCATAATTCTAAGAGGAAGAATTCCTCTAAATAGAAGTGTGAGCACGAGATTTTGTACCAGCTCGCGCGTTCAATGATGACGGCTTTTTGTGAAATTTATCCTCGAATCACACGATTTTCGACCATTCGATGATCTTCAAATGGGAATCCTCCTCGGACGTTTTAAATTATTTAACTAAAAAAATACAAAAAGAGAAAAAAATATATATATATATAAAATAAAAAAAATGAAGGAGACGTAATCCGGAGAGTGAGGCTGCCTCGCGCGAGGCCTTGCGAGGGAGCCTCGCACTAGGCCGCGCGAGGCCTTGCAAGGGACCCTCATAAGGGCCGCTCGAGGCCTCGCGAGGGTTGCGCGATGCCTCGTAAGGGACCCTCGCGCAGGCCGCGCGAGGCCTCGTGAGAGACCCTCGCGCAGACCGCGTGAGGCTGAGGGAGCCTCACGCTCGAGACCCCTCGCCGGCGAGGCTCTATGTTTTGGATTTTTTCAGGACTTTTTTATCTATAAATAGTCGGGTCTTTTTCAGTACACGGGGGCCCGGAATTCAGAGAGAAAAATCCTCTCTTTCAGAACAAAAAATAAAAACAATATTTCTCACGTTCTTTTAAATTTTTCTTGGATCTAAAACACTTTCGGATCTCAAATTTCTTCATCTTTTCTTCTTAAATCCTCAGATATTCTCGGGTCTAAAATAAGTTTAGAACCCGAGTCTTATTATCTTTTGGATAAATAAACACTTTATTTTCCAACCAACCAATTCTCTTTTCCAATTAAATTACATTAAAATCCCAAGAATTAAACGAAGATTTTTGGACGTTTACATCAACCTTTTCACATTAAATAACCAAAACTACCAAAACGAACGAGGAACGCTCCTGGGGATCGAACGGACACGTCGTAGTCGATTCACGCCAAAAGGGTAAAGCCTCTGAGTTCCTAGAGTTGCTTATTTTGTGCTCCTCCTTTTCTTCTTAATTTCTTTCTACAAGTGAACCTAGGAATGATTTTATTTTATTGTAAATATTGTAATTCTCTTCTCCTTCTTTTATTTCTTTTTATCTTTTTGTATTAGAATACCCCCACG
>CATIWQ010772792.1:0-19073 GCA_949673415.1 Euphorbia schlechtendalii | reverse complement strand
CTACTTATTCCGGACGGTTCGCTCTTAAGAACCGTCCGGAATGCTACTTTTCTGGACGGTTCTCTCTTAAGAACCGTCCGGAATGCTACTTTTCCGGACGGTTCTGAACCGTCCGCATTACTTCTGATCATTGGCGTCGCGACTTTTGCGGATGGTTCAGAACCGTCCGGAAAAGTCAAAAACAACTGTCCGCAAAAGCCTATTCTGCACTAGTGAATTTTTGTTATAACTTTGTTCTTATATATGTTACAAGTGAGTATCTGGTATCTAGATGGTATCTCTCTAGTTTTAACTTGCTTTTGTAATTTTCTTGTAAATATCTGGTAGTGATCTGATATTTTTCTAGTTTTTATGTTTTTGAATAGTTTTTCTATTAATAATTTTGGTATTATATATGTTAAAAGTGAGTATCTGGTATCTCTCTAGTTTTTAACTTGTTTTTGTAAATTTCTTGTAAATATCTGGTAGTGATCTAGTATTTTTCTAGCTTTTATATTTTCGAAAAGTTTTTCCTGGTAATAATTTGGAATTATATATGTTACAATTGAGTATCTGGTATTTATCTGGTATCTAGCTGGTATATCTCTAGTTTTTAACTTGTTTTTGTAAATTTCTTGTAAATATCTGGTAAATATCTGGTATTTTTCTAGTTTTAATGTTTTTGAATAGTTTTTTCTTTGATCCATGTGTACATCTAACTTTTTTTAATTCAAAATATTTGCAGCTTTACAAGTTGGTGTTCCCCCTACCTTGATTTGGCATACTGATGTTAAATGCACCTCCATTATTGAAATGTTTGATAGTCAGGGCTCCTTTTCCGAAATGAACATTTTTTGCATGTAATCCATCAAATTTTGATGTATGTTTGAACTTTTACTAGAATACAGTTGTTGTATATAGAAATTTTTTGTTATTTAAAAATCAATTGAAAGCAATTTTTGTAACTATTTTGTGTGGTTTGAATAGTAAAAGACCTACAAATTTGATGAAAATGAAAGCAATGTATTTTATAGGTTCAATTTGGTAAGAACATGGTAGTAGTCTAATATTGACAATGAGAAAGTGATTGACAACAAGTTTTCGTTTGAATATGTATAATTTTTAATCTACAAAGATTGCAAGATGGAATGTTCATCTTACGAATGTTGTACAATGGCTAGATTATAAGAACAAAGTTCTCTTTCAAGGTGAATGGCATTCTCCTCTTCATCCATCACGATCATATCATCTTCTTCCTCTGTTGTGGAATCTAAACCAAGCAAGTGAGATCACATGTAAAGATGAGAATTGGAAAAATGGTAAAGAGCTGGTAGGAAGTTGGTATTTGAATAATTTGTCAACAAAATATCTTCATTTATGCTTGATTTGTTTACCAATAATGCACATATCAATTTAAAATCGCATGAAAAGCACATCAAGTTCATGTAGAAACTAACAGTGTTGAAAACTTGTTAAAATAACATGAGTTTATACTCAATACCAGCAGTCTACCAGCAATATACCAGTATACCAGCAGTATATCGGTTTAAAATATGCTTTAAAAACACGTAAATACTAGTAGTATACCAGTAGAATACCAGTTATACATTCATTTTAAAACTTGTTAAAATGCAGAAATCGGACTGGTTACTAGCTGTATGCCAGCAGAATACCAGTTGGACATTTAAAACTTGCTAAAATGCAGAAATTTGATCAGTTACTAGCTGAATACTAGTTGTATACCAGTTGGACATTTAAAACTTGCTAAAATGCAAAAACCGGACCAGTTACTAGCTGAATATCAGCTGTATACCAGCAATATACTAGTTGGACATTTAAAACTTGCTAAAATACAGAAATTAAATATGTTTTGAAAATATTAGTACAGAGCTGGTAGGAATCTGGTTTTTTGTCATTATTAATGTGTAAGGTTTGAATTGAATTTAAAAAGAGCATAATTTGTGTAAATGAATACTTTAAAAACATGTAAACACTAGTAGTATATCAACAGAATACCAGTTGAACATTTTAAAACTTCCTAAAATGCAGAAACTGGATCAGTTACTAGCTGAATACTAGTTGTATACTAGCAGAATACCAGTTTGACATTTAAAACTTGCTAAAATGCAGAATACCAGCAATATACCGACAAAATACCAGTTGGACATAAAACTTGCTAAAATGCAAAATACCAGTAGTATATCAACAGAATATCAGTTGGACATTAAACTTGCTAAAATGTAGAATACCAGCAATTTACTAGTAGTATACCAGAATTTCAGAAATAAATTAGAGTTTACTTTCAACAACTGCAGATGCTTTATCACACTTTGTTATACACAGTGGATAATTGTTCATTAATGTGCTTTGTGATTTGTAGAAGAGGAAAAAATGCAGGAACATATCACTAGTGATTTCCATGGCAGAATCTCTATTTGTAACTTGAAATTCTATTTTCAAATCTTTTGTGTCTTCATTTATTTTCAAGCTTTCAACTAGGACCTTTTTTAATTCAGAAAAACTAGAAGTTTGCGAAATTAAGATGCCAGCAACTTTGTAACCAACGAATTTC
The DNA here is from genome assembly GCA_949673415.1 of Euphorbia schlechtendalii. Classification (NCBI taxonomy): domain Eukaryota; kingdom Viridiplantae; phylum Streptophyta; class Magnoliopsida; order Malpighiales; family Euphorbiaceae; genus Euphorbia; species Euphorbia schlechtendalii. Next base: position 16,522 of record CATIWQ010772792.1, on the reverse strand, counting down.
AAGTTTTCATTCCATGATCGGTAGCAATAGGAATCCGATCCATTATGTAGGTTTTAGAAATCAAAATTCAGTTCGGTTTCTACTCCAACATATGCTTGTACTTCGAAATCAAATCATTTGAGATCAGAAACTGACTTGATTGTTGAGGATTTGATGAAATCGCGATTTAATCTTAAAGAAATCTAGATCTGCTGCACTTTTTGTTTGAGAGAAAATTGAGAATTTGAGGAATAAGTTATGAGGCTCTGTTGATCGCATGTTGTTTTTGGAGTGATTCAATCCTTATATAGGACATATTAATTGTAAAGAGAAAGTTTAATATTGGTATGGAATGTCAGTTTTGTATTAGAACGTAAACTCCGTAATTTTGAAACCTTTTTAATACATTTATAAAATTTGCCCTAAAAAATTCTATACTGAAATAATTTTCATAACAATTTAATTATAGCTAAGATTTTGCCTTGTATATTTTCACAAACTCGATTTGAATTTGTATTGCTAAATGAGCAATAATCTATATATTTAAGATGTGTTGTTGAAACTTATGAATTACAAAAGCTTAATACTACTTTAGATGCGGAAGAAATTCAAATAAAATAAAATAAAATTTCATTCACCTGCTTCACCAAAGTTTTGCACTTTTGTATCGGACTAGAGTCACGCAGTAGCAGTGACAGAAGAGTCTATTAATGAGGATTTTCCGCATTCACAAGGTTTGAACTCGAGACCTTGCTTAAACAATACTAAACCTCTTATCAATTGGACCAAACTTCTTTGTTACATAAAATAAGCTTGTACTCGGGAGAAATGAAACCTAAACATCCTTTAATTTCCTAAACTTCTCTTCAAAATAACGCCATAACACAAACTAATCTTTCTTTATGCAACGTAGGGGAGAGCAAGAAACCTTAAGAACCGAACTTGAGAACCAGACCGGATCGAACCGAATCGGACCAGACCAAATTAATTAGGTTCGGTTCTTGATTCTAATATTTTGGTAATTTGGTTTTAGGTTCAGTTCTCGGTTTTGAAAATAAAAACCAAATAAACCAAGAACCAAGCCTAATTAACCTAATTAAAAAGAATTAAGGTTCTTTTCTATTTTTTCGGTTCATTCACGTTTTATTCTTTTCCATATTTTATAATAAATTTTTTTATATATATTATATTGTAGGTTATTGAAATGAAAAAAGTGTTTTGCATGGTAGTGGTTGTGTTCATTCCTTATATATTTGTTTAATTTTTTGTTATAATGATCGTTAAATTTAATTTTGTTTCTCAAACATTAGTTAATTTCTTTAACATGAAAATAATTATTACATTTTTAACTTTGCTCTCTCAAATAATAGTTAAATTTTTTTCATGGAAATACAATTTAGTTTTATATTGAACCGAACCGAACCTAAATATTTAGGTTCGGTCCAGACCGAATCAAAATCTATTAGGTTCGAAATTAGATTCCTAATTTTTCTGCTATTTGGTTTTTGATTTATTTGGTTCGGTTCGGTTCTTGGACCGAACCGACCAATACTCTCCCCTAATACAACATAACATTATAAATTCTATTTTTTTAAAATAAGCCAACTCTAATCAAATATCGTAACTATAAAAAACTATCAATCAGTTTGGTAGATATTGTTGTTAGGTGTTACGATTGTTAGTTGCCGATTTATGGTTAATAATTTTTTTATTTCTAAAATAGTTAAACTAGCCGTCATCCAATACTTAAAAATTAACATAGTTAAATATAAAATATATTAAAAGTAGTTATTCAATGAGTTATTAAACATACCCATACATTTATTAGTTAATTATATTTTTGTATTAATTTTTTTATTTAGTAAAATTGAAGTTATATTTTTTATTTATATGTTTCATAGGCTTGGACTTGTATCCAAGTTATCTACTTTTCATGATTTTCAGTTTGTACGATAAGTTTCTTTTAAATATGATTGAATTCAAATATTTGGAAAACTATAATCACACTTTTGAGAGAAAATAAATCTTTTCTATTTAATGAGTTATACATGAATTCTATAATGCATGATTTATGAATGTTAATGCACTTTTCTTAAATTTTAAGAAATAAACCAATATAGTGGGATCAATTAAGTACCTCATAATCAAAGGTGTTCTCTTTTTATAGTAAAATTTTGCAGTCAACTCCTTTGTGGTTTACAATATTTTTTAGTACACTACTTCCAAGTACAATCATGCTATTTTGCTTAATTTGATAAATTCTTCAAATTTATTATTTTTTAATTCTTTTATGATATTAATCTACAAATGTAAGTATTTGGTAATGACTTCAGTAAAAAAAAATAGAAGTATTTGGTCATGAAAGCTTTTAATTAAATTGAGCAATAGCAAACAACTATCCACCACCATTATATCTTGTCTTTCAATTGCACCAATATAACATTCATGAAGCTATTTAACCTTAGCACTTAAACTATATTTCAACTGATTCTCCAAAATGATTTATATATCTATTTATGAAAGTTGTCTCTTTGAATTGTTGCTTTTACATGTGCAAAACTCGAAGTTGAGAAATTTGTTGAGTCTCCAATCATGAAGTCTAGCAACATAGATTAGAAGGTGTTCAAGTTGTCACAAAAAATTTGGTATCCCCTGAATATTCAAGGTGATCCCATAGTCACTTTAACTTTTAAAAGATGCACAACTTTATTCTATAATCACATTTCAACTTTTGATTGGAGAGAAAGAATAAAAAAATGACACATTTGAAAAGTCAAACCAAATAAAAGTTGACACAGGATGTTGAGAGAGTTATTCAGTGCATATTTTGAATAATGAGAGAGCTAAGGAGTCATTTTCTTAGTGGGATAAATTGGGATATTTCTTATGCATTAACCAAATGAAAAAATTTTCTACCAGTAAGTTTGGAACCTTATTTTATAAAAGTGTATATAGTTTTCTTTAGATGTTGTAGTATATAATAGACTTGCTCATGGACCGGGATACCCGCCTAGCCCCGGTCCGAACCCGCTTTAGTGAGTCGGACTTAAACATTCATTATTTAAGAAAGGCCGGCCTGAGCCCACTTAAACTCGAATTTTTATGGGTCGTAATTGATTTTTTATATAAATATTCAAGCAGAGTCCAAGCCCGATTTGATGAGTAATTATTTTTTATAATATATATATATATATATATATATATATATATATATATATGTATGTATGTATGTATGTATGTATGTATGTATGTATGTATGTATGTATGTATGTATGTATGTACACACACATATACATATATCATGTTTAATAATTATTTTGAATTTTTATATTTTTATATGTTCTGCCTTTTTGAACTTAAATACAATAATTCGTACTATGTTTTATATAATTCAATCATAGAATGCAATTAAATGTACGGTATATTTGCAATTATATTAAAAAATGTCTTTTACATATATGTAGTCCATAAAATTTTTTTTAAAAATTTAGTATGAGTCATGGGCTGGGTTTGACAATAATCTTGTAAGCCTGACCCAAACCAATCCAAAACAGAAAATTTAAAGCATAGGTCAGGCTGAACTTGAGTTGATGCTTTTAATGAGAAGCTCGATCAAGCCCGACCGTAACTCGCCCATATAACATTCTATGCTGAAAAAATATTTACTTCAAAAATCATTTTGCATTCATCCACAAATTTGATCAATTTTTGAAACTCTAGTAGCATGGAGAATTTTGTTTAATATTTTTTAAAGCTACATAACTATAATAAGGGTAACATGTATATATCTGTCTGAAAAAGAAAATTATGAAATTTAATCTATTATGCATCAATGATTTTATTATAATATATTATTGCATGAGAACTACAAACAAAAAAGCCTAGATCAATAAGCTTATATAAATTTCATCAACTGACGTAAAATATAAATATGAAAAACGTTGTATTAAAACTGCCTCTCCATTATTGGTGTGTTTCATTCAAATATTAATACACGGTAGTTTTTCACTTTTATGTTTAATATTTTCGGTTGCACCCTCTTGAAAATATTACGTATTGTATATAAACGGAAAATATAGATAAAACACCAAAACGTGATAAAAAAAAATTGTGAGAATAAGTGAGAATCATCAGACTGGAATCTATAAAAGGCTAACCCATCCAACTTAATATTATTTTACTATTTTTACTACTTCAAACTTTATTTATTTACTTTTTCAGCCATATAAAATCTCGAATCTCTCTATTCTATTATTTTTCTATATAATTATATACTTCCCAAATCCATTTCTTCATCTTCTCCCCCTAAATACCAGAAATTTTCCTGCTTAATCCAACCCCGACGGACGTCTCTGCTTCTTCTTCCCGCTTTTCCAGATCCGATCTGTTTCATCTCCATCTCTGCCTTGTTTCTTCAGATCTGGTTCGGATACTCTCTTCTCATCTCCCAATTTTATGTTTTTTCTCTGGATTTGCTTTTTATTTGATTTCAATTCAATTTTTTTTCTGTTTTTGTCCTTCTGTACTTGTAACTGTTGATTTTCTTCGCTGTTAGATCTACCACGGTGACTTTTTTTAAATTTTGCATGTTGTTACAGTGTTCGTGTTTTTTTGAATTTTTTCTTCGTGTTTGGTTTTCTGATCTGGTATTGTGGTAGGCTGAATATGGTTTAATTTTAAATAGGTACTGTTTGTATGTTTTCGTTTGTATTTCAGGGGATTCTAGTGTAATTTCTTTAACGGATCTGTTGCTCGGGAGTTGAATGCTATTTTTCTCAGTTTTTTTACTGTCCGGGGGGTTATAGCAAACAATTGCTTATTAAAATTTGTAATTTTGATTGACGTGTTTAGTTTGGTTTAGTGCCAAATTGATTCGCTTGGAGAGCTAGGAATCAGTTTCACTTATGGATTTGCGGTTTAAATCTGTTTGTAGGTTAATTTAGATCCTACACTGTTTCAAAGATCTGCTGGATTTCTCGTTGACTTTGAAAATGAGGATGCCCAAAGTTTACTGGGCTTCCATTTTGGTGGTTCTCTTTGCATATTCTTGCAATGGATTTTATCTGCCTGGCAGCTACATGCACACATATTCAACTGGTGAACCAATTGTTGCCAAAGTTAACTCTTTGACATCCATTGAAACTGAGCTTCCTTATGGCTACTACAGTCTCCCTTATTGCAAGCCACCTGGTGGTATAAAGAAAAGTGCGGAGAATCTCGGGGAGCTCCTCATGGGAGATCAGATTGATAATTCCCCGTACCGATTTAAAATGAATACAAACGAGTCTCTTTTCCTATGTACTACTCCACCATTGAGTGAACACGAGGTAAAGCTTTTGAAGCAGAGAACTCGTGATCTGTATCAAGTGAATATGATTTTGGATAATTTGCCTGCCATGAGGTATGCAAAGCAAAATGGAATCAACATTCAGTGGACAGGTTTCCCTGTTGGGTATACACCTCAGAACAGCAATGATGACTACATCATTAACCATCTTAAGTTCACAGTCTTGGTTCATGAATACGAAGGTACTGGCGTGCAGATAATTGGTACTGGGGAAGAAGGTATGGGTGTGATCTCCGAAACCGATAAGAACAAAGCATCTGGGTTTGAGATCGTTGGTTTCGAAGTTGTCCCCTGCAGCGTTAAATACGATCCTGAAGAGATGTCTAAACATCATATATATGATAGCATTCCAAGAGTCAACTGCCCCTTGGACCTTGACAAGTCTCAAATCATCAGGGAACAAGAGAGGGTTTCTTTCACTTACGAGGTTGAATTTGTGAAAAGCGACATTAGATGGCCATCTCGCTGGGACGCTTATTTGAAAATGGAAGGCGCTCGTGTGCATTGGTTCTCAATCCTGAATTCCCTAATGGTGATCTTTTTCCTTGCTGGTATTGTTTTCGTCATATTCTTGAGGACTGTGAGAAGAGATCTCACAAGATACGAGGAATTGGACAAAGAAGCTCAGGCACAGATGAACGAGGAGCTTTCAGGGTGGAAGCTTGTTGTAGGCGACGTATTCAGAGAGCCAGAATGCTCGAAACTCCTTTGCGTTATGGTTGGTGATGGAGTTCAGATTACAGGGATGGCAGTTGTAACCATCGTTTTCGCAGCCCTCGGTTTCATGTCGCCAGCTTCTCGAGGAATGCTGCTCACAGGAATGATAATCCTGTACCTTTTCTTGGGCATTGCTGCAGGATACGTCGCTGTACGTATGTGGAGAACAATGAAGGGCACTTCCGAAGGGTGGAGGTCGGTTTCCTGGTCAGCCGCGTGTTTCTTCCCTGGAATCGCCTTTGTCATCCTCACAGGGCTGAACTTCATTCTGTGGGGAAGCAAGAGCACCGGTGCTATCCCAATTTCCATGTATTTCGTACTTTTGGCCCTCTGGTTCTGCATATCGGTGCCTCTCACCCTCCTGGGAGGTTTCTTCGGGACCCGCGCCGAGGAAATTCAGTACCCTGTCCGGACCAACCAGATCCCTCGAGAAATCCCTGCACGAAAATACCCGTCGTGGCTCCTTGTTCTTGGCGCTGGAACTCTACCATTTGGAACCCTTTTCATCGAGCTGTTCTTCATTCTTTCAAGCATCTGGCTTGGACGGTTTTACTATGTGTTCGGTTTTTTGCTCATAGTGCTAATGCTGTTGGTCGTTGTTTGTGCTGAAGTTTCGGTGGTTTTAACTTACATGCACCTTTGCGTGGAGGATTGGCGATGGTGGTGGAAGGCTTTTTTCGCCTCTGGTTCGGTTGCTCTCTATGTTTTCTTGTATTCCATCAATTATTTGGTTTTCGATTTGCAGAGCTTGAGCGGGCCCGTTTCAGCTTTACTCTATCTTGGGTACTCCCTGCTGATGGCGACTGCAATCATGCTGTCAACTGGTACTATCGGGTTCCTTATGTCCTTCTACTTTGTGCATTACCTTTTCTCGTCCGTTAAAATTGATTAGAAGATAAATGGCTTTTTTTAACAATGAACGCATGGAGAATATTGCACACGAATCGCTTGGTCCCACCATCGACATGTTTTTGGCATTTGGTAAAGTCCTAATAAGCTGATCTTGTTGTGCTGTATTAAAGACCTGGATTATCATGCTAATTGCATCACAATTTGTTATATATTTTTTTTTTTTTTGCGTTTTAAGTTAGGAAAAATATGGTAGTTTTCAGTTTCATTCCCAGTTACTTTTTGTTATTTCTGTTTTGTACTATTTTTTTTGTTATCTTCCGTTTTGTCATTGAAGAAAAATGTTAAAGTGATATTTTTTTTTTACTTTTTTCGCTTCTTTAATGCTAACGAAATTTGTTTTATTCTTGAAAGTTCCTTCTCATCTGCCAGTAGAAACTTTGTTTTATCAGCTTTATATGTTAAACATTAAACTGTACCTCATATATTGAAATTGAAGCTATTTCTTGTATGCTGAAGTCAACTTGAATTATTGAGAAGAAAAGAAAGTCCTTGTTATGAATTGAATTCAGTGTTGAAGTTGGAGTTTTTACAATACTTCACACTGAAAGAAACTCATCTTAAGGAAAATTAACGATTCGATATTTATGTTTGGATTAGGGCTTGCTGGACTTGATTAGTCTGTTTTTTATGTGCTTGAAATTATTTTAATGAAGAACTTTTTGAATTTCTAGTTATGTAATAGGAACAATAGGGTGTATGGGTGATAGGCTATTGGTAAGACTAAATTAAAGTTAATTTGCCAGATTGGGGAGTCAGTAGTATGTTGCCAGGATTTTAAGTAAAGTGCTGATTATTATATTTTTAAATATGGTAGAGTTTATTTTATTATAATCTCAACTTAGTGGTGGGGGTGAAGGAAGATATGAAAGATAAAAGAGTCAAACCTATATACAAAAGAAAAGAAATAGAAGGGTAGTGAAGTACATTAGATAGCAAGTCATGTGGTAAAATCTTTATAATCATGTGCTATCGTGAAAAAGTTGTAGGAACGTATCAAAGCAGAAAAGGTTCTTAGTTTTGTGCACATGGAATAGAACTCTACATTTTCAATGTTGAGTATTGCACAAATGAAAAGAGACCTTGAAACCGTAGACTCTATGGATTCTAGTGCAACTATAAAAAAAATTCATGAAAAACGGCTTAGGTGTTTTCCTTGAATGGCTATATCCGTAACGCACTAGGAAGAATTGACTAAGTTATTAGTAAATCTTTGTGGTTAATAACACAACCCTTCTTCATATATGAGCCCTGGAGAAATACAAATCCGAATTAAGTGTACAGTTAAAATGACAAATGGATTGTTAAACACTTCCAAATTACTGGTCATGGCTACTAATAGCAAGTCCAACACCTAAAATCTCGTCGTTCTACAGTGTTTTTGCTCCAACCATCTCCCCCATTTTTCATTCCTCATTTTAAATTTTCATAAAGTAATAATATTTTATAATTATTGTACTAATTTTTTTACATCAAAGTTATTCTCAATAATAAAAAAAGTATCAAATACATTAAAATAAATCAAAATTAAAAAATATATTAATATAATAATTATTTCACATTTTGAGGTTCCTCATATATAGAGAATCTCATTTTAAGGATATACCATATGAGAAATAGTTGAGCTAGATCATTCCTCATTTCGAAGAATTCTGTGAAATGGGGACCCATTGAACTTACTCTAGATTGTAAAAACTACTTCATTTCCCTTTAAATAAAAATATTTGATATTTTTAAAAAGTAGTCAAGAAATGAGGCATTGAGTGATTGAGGTGCGTTCATCATCGTGGAAGTGTCGGAAGAGTAGGGATTTTCTTTGTATTAATTATTTTGTTATGATTGTTACATAATTATTTAAAACAGTATCAAGGATAATGTTATCAATAACAACAAACAACAATCCTAGGTTCCATGATATGGGTTATAAATTTGCTCTTACCCTTCAGCTGGAAGGGCAATTTTGTAATGAATGCAAATTGCAAAATCAAGCTTATGTAGGCTCGTTGAGGGGAAATTTTGTTGATCATTATCGGTTATGCTGAAATTTGAATATTATTATCACATAAAGATGAAAAGACTGAGAAGCATAAATTTATTCGATGTTATGGACCACAAAATTAAATTTACCAATATAACGAAAATGTACCATTACTGAGTATTGATTTTATGTCAAACAATATGTCCAACAGTTGAACACGGGGTCACAGAATTGCGTCCTTTTACAATTGTTATATGTTTCATCATTGCATTTCATATTCTTAAAAGCATTTATGTTCTTGACTCATGAGTCTTTGTGGATCACTCTTAAAAATAAAATAACATGGCGGTATCTTTTTCTGTTTAATCTAAGATCCCAATCTCTAGATAACCTGCACCACCAAGACATTATAGACTTACGGATTTATTGTACATCTGAGCATTTAGCAAGGATACATACATTTGGGTAATTATAAGCAAATTTCCTTTCAGAGTAAATGAATTTTGTTTTTACTGTTGGTACGTATTATTATGCACAAACAAGTTTATCCATTGAATACTAGATAATAGATATTCTGTCTCTCCAAACAAAACTGATGTTATTGAGCATATTCCTCAAAAAAGAAAAATTGTTTTCGAGCATATCAATTATTGATATACTCAAATTATTTTTAGCAATCAAATCTTGATTTGGTATTATGAGCAAGTCTAACCATATCTCTCATTCCTTAACCTCAATTTTGCAGGATTTACAGTATTTTTGTTCTAACCATATTTTCGTATTTCAGTCTTTCTTATTAGATTTTCTTAAAATAATAATAATAGTATAATTATTATTATATTAAACTCTTACATCATTTATATTTCCCTTTTAAATATTAACTAAATTACTAACATAAGAATTACAATTAAAAAAAAAAATGAAAAACAAATATTTGTATAATAATCATTCACCAAAACGAGGTTTTTCGGGATACGCCACATGGAAAATATTCTCCAAAATAAGGGATCATTGTACATGCTATAATTACATATATGGAAGCTGTGATTCGAGTAAGGAATTGTGAAAAGTAGAACAGAGAAAACAGAGAGAAGTAGATTAAAGTAATTTGTATTGAATTGAATGAAATTGAATTACAGACTATGTGATAGAATGTTTATATAAAATGCAGTAGAGAAGAGAAGTGCAAGTTGGAGCCCAAAATCTAACAAACTATTTTTTCAGCTAGCCTAACTGATTCAGCTGATGTGGCATGCGTAGACTGTTTGAAGAAATCCGTTCTCTACATAACCTCGTACAACATGACAATCAATTTTTCCAAGTGTTTGGTGCGCTCGTGAAACACTGGATTTTTGGCGATGGCAATGACGGCTTGGTTGTTGCAGCAAAGTTGAATTCACAACGGATCATTAAGTTGAAAATCACTTGCAAGGTAACTTATTACATTTGATTTCGCTTCCAGTATGACTTACACTTTTGTGCTCAGCTTCTGCGGTGAATTTGCTCACTGTGGTTTGTGAAACCCTAAACAGGGTAAAATTGTTGAAATTTGATTTAGTAAGTTGTTTTGAATAAGTTTAGATTTTATATTAGGATTTGATATGATTTAAAATGTGATAAGATTAGAACTATTTGAATTTGAATTGAGCTTTCTTATCATGTATTAATCTATAAATAGTGATGATCCTCAATAAATAATATATTCACTTTTCCTTCTACAATTTCCTTTCATCTCTTTATATATTTTTGTTCATATATTTACAACAAACATGAATCGAAAACAAGCTGTTGAGGAAATTTCACGACCACAAAAAGGCAGCAATGACGCTGATACCATGAAGAATTTTGAGAAAGATAATTGTATTTCTCTTGATGTATAATCACTATGCATTACATGTATTTATACTGATTCTAAGTCTCCTAGCAAGGATAAAAAAATTTTGTGACTGAGGTCTTAGCCAAGTGGTTAAGATGGAATCTGTAGACTCTAGAGATCCCAGGTTCGAGTCATATCCAGGGTGAGTTGAGGATTTTCCTTTCCAATTAATGTAAGTCCAAATGGGGTAAAAAAAATTTAAAAAAAAAAGTCTACTAGTAAGGAAGTTAAGATAAATACAAATGAAAGTAAACTTATTTTCTCCCTCATTAAACTAATAAGACACAATGCAAGCCGTAATTCTCGCTAATTAGAAATCTGCCAACTGTACATTATTCAACAATATGGATTATATCCTTGAGTCTTGTTTCTCCTTTCAATTCCAAAGTGAAAGAAGTTGTATAATCTTGGTAAGAACTATTTTGTATCAACTTACAATTTATGTTACATATTTGTATACATATTATTTGATTACTCTATTTTGATTGAAAGTTGAGACCAGAAAACTCTACAAGACAGACTTCTCAACTTGATCGACACCTTCATCTAAGTTAAATGTGCCTAACCACTATCAATGACCATCAAGGTGTTTCTTTCACAAGAAATCTCCGCAAAAAAAGATTGAAAACTGTGTGACGAAATTTTTTTAAAATTTTATTCTCTCATTTTTATCGACAAGTATGGGACCTCGTTGTTGGGAGCTTTCTTGCATAGAGATGCTTTCAAGGCTTAAAAGTTCTTATCATTCTGAAAATTGATTCGGAAAATGTTTTAAGGTGCTTTTATGTTTATGGTCTAGTCCTAAAGACTTACTAAGTAGTAATAGATGATTGCAAGTCTTGTGTAAAATGTCGATTTCGTAGATCGGCGAATCATGCAGCTTGTTCTCATGCTCGGGCATCCAATTTTGTGCATGGTCTAAGCGTGTCATCAATCGTACCGCCTCTTATATCCAAGCCATATTAGCTTTGGATTCCTAATTGATTAAGTGTATCTTCCTTAAAAAAGAACTACAACTATTTATAACTTGTCAACGGAATTAGGTCGGTCGTTGATGCTAAAAGTTGCACAAAACAATTCCAGAAAAGCGTAAAAAAACTGTTGACAAAGTCTCCATGATGCTTGAACGCATGCTTAACTAAAATTACATATCTGTTGTACGAGGAGTGAGTGTTTCCTATATCTAATCCTATATTTATACATATTGGCTGGCCACGTCAGCCACCTCAGTAACTACTTCTCCACGTGTCAGTCTGTTTCATTAGCTGATAATCAGAGAGAGATTACATGCAAATATAATATTGGTTTAAGAAAAATAATAGACACCACCCTCCAAATTATGCTGGCACTCGTATCGAGGACCAATTGATTTAACAAATTTCAGTTGAAGGCAGTAATTACAGATAACAACATTTCATAATTCATTCTTCATATTCAGATCATTAAAAACTTGCAACATAAAGAAAAGAAACGATGGACAATAATTTTCTCATGCACATATAAAAGAGGTACCGTTTAATGGATCGACCAAGTTGCCGAGAACTCCAAGAAGAGGCAAGCGTACACCATAAATTTTGAATCGGTTCAGAAAGAGCTTATTAGCATGCATAAAACAATACATCAGAAAGTTCACAATGAAGACAAAGATAAACCCAACAGCCAAATTCTAGATATTATACATACAACCCATACATGATTATTCATTATCTTGATAATTTGGAAAACGTCAAAGTCTGTACAAGTACGACAATTCATAGCATATTCGATAATTATTTTACTATTCTTTTGGTATACGAAAGAACATAACATTGCACATTTATTGGCAGTCATTCAACCAAGAAGAGTTGAAGAATATCGAGCAATACCCAGATTCAGTTGTAACGAGCTTGTTTCTGAACATGATTTGGCACATTGATCGCTTGTCCATAGTTTCCGACTTTCTGATTAGCGTACGCCAATAAAAGCTTCACATAATGATTTTGCGCCTCAGCAAGTTCTTCATCTGTCACTACCTGCTAGAGATGATTATATTTAATCCTCCTACACAATCTAAATGTCTTTCAATAAACAATCTGAGTAAACTCTCTACACTATTAAGTAACGAATGAAAAAAATCCTTTTAATAATGCTACCTTGATTTTGTTGTCAGAAGTGCCTTCGGAAATGGATCGTTAATAAATAGCAAAACCATATGTTTAAAGCAGTTAGTGAGATTGCAACTTTAGAGCAAACATCGTTAGTATATATGATGAATATTTGTATGCAATTTAACATTACTTCTTTGCAGCAAATGATTTGCTTGGGTCTTCCAGCTCAAGAGCTACCGAAGAACTTTCAGTTGATTTGTTTGGGCCTTCTGAGACCAGAGTAACAGAAGCACTTCCAGCTGATACAGAATCTAACATAAATATGATACATAAATTTGTTTCAAAGTTCAAACAATGCGGTTCCAAAATAAAACCTTTAACACAATTAAGGACTACATTTATTACAACTTCAGCAGCAGTCTGGCAATTTCATATCAATGAATAATTAGCAGTTGAATCGACGACATAAACTATCTTAACCTATCAATAACAGTGATTTGCAATTCTTTAAATCTGTTTCTTAGTTCCTTCTTCAGAAGCTATGCTTATGTTTTCGGTTTCTGTTCTCTACAACTATGACAGTGTTGCAAAAAAGAAGCAAGCTTTATTTAACATCAAAGGAGGAATTCATGTTCTTAAATATATTATAATATTTTACAGCAACACTCGAGGTTAATTTCAATAAATCACTTGCTATAGTATTGTAACAACAATTGAGCAATATAAAAAAACTGAAATTAAAAATTAGAATCAGAATAAATCTATCAACATGTGTTCAAAAAATATTGTCCACGCGAATTTAACATAGATTCTGAAAATGATATACTGTACGACTTCTCAATAAATTAAGCTGCAACTGACAATTACTAAAAATTCAGCATCTAAGATTATATAGCTAGCAAAGGTGGTTAAACTAAATAAAAAAGGTTCATCCCTTCAGTGATTAAACCACTCACCAGTTTTAGATAATTTAGCTGATTCCTGGTCTAAAGTATTCCGGTGAGTCTGCAAATGGTTACACATAAATAAAGTTAGTGCCTCTAAGAAAATGTCCACTTTCCTTTCATATTGATTCGTCAATTAATTGAAGCACTGAATAAAACAAGACAAATTATACCTGGAGGTGACTCTTAATGTGCTCAAGAGTCAAACCTTCTTTCACATTCATCAGGTGCAGAATGCTACTTGGTGTTGATTCTACAATTACAGGATACGTAAAACAATTACATGTCAAGAGAAACAATAATAAAAAAAACCCACTAGAGTACATCTGTGGTTTTACAGAAAAAGGATAAAAATTCATAGGAAAAAATGATTTCTTTCGACCAGATGCCTGCTTATGGAATTGCCTACTACATTGCGGTATAATTCTACTGAATTAATTTTGAACAGATTTTCACGATAATGACTATGGTTTTATATCCGATTGTTTTGTTTTGAAAGAGAGAATATGAGAAAAATAATTTTCACCTAGTAAAAACTGTGTAAAAATAGAAAAAGATCAGATGGCACAAGAAATCAATGAAGATAATTAATTACATTTTGTAACTTTGTCAGAATACTGTAAAAGGAAACCATAGATCCAGGATCAACTCATCGAAATCATGTAAAATCCAGCCCTTATGTATTTTTTGCATATCAAAGGAGAAAGAAGCTCAAAATTATGTTTGATCTTGTTCTTCACTATAAACAGAAAATCTAACTTCCTAAAAGGAAAGAATAAAAGCTGACATGTTTTTTGAGGTAACCAAAATTTAAAGAATCCCTCAATATAATCTGACAAAAATAAGAATCATCAGCCTCAGATAACGATAAAGAAAAGAAACAAATCAACAACATAATTTAGGCTTACTGACTTTCAGGTCCACCGAGCTGATTAATAGCATTGGACACGATCAGTAATTGCAGTTCACTAGTCCATTGGACACGATCAGTAATCTGAATAACGATAGGATGGGGAAGGAGATTGTCAGCTTCTTGCTTACGCATCTCCTGTTCCATAGGTTCAAGTAAAGCATCATCATTTTCAGATTCATACAATAAAGAAATGATCTTGAAATCTTCTGGCTTTATCACTGATTCAAATTCAATGTCAAAATCATCTAATAACATATCAGTTGAACTGGCCCCTATGTGTCCAACTTCAAGATCATCAGAAACCTGATGGGAAACCATTGAAGACATCTTCGGCGATTCCTTTCCATGGCTCTCATTTTCACAAGCCATCCTGAAATTCTTCTCTTTAATTCACAATACACTTTTAGAGGTTTTCTGAACTTTGCAATCTACAATGGGGTGACAGACCATCTAAATAGTAAAAAGCAGAAACCTCAAAGATGACGCCTCACTTTTTTAGGGGAAACGTGGAGCATGGAATTCAGTCCAACAAAATAAAGCAATGGAAAAAACAACAAAAGTAGAAACTGAAAAGCCAATTTGGCAGTATTAGGATTGTGCAGTGCACAAGTGAAGCACTAAGTAAATAAAAGGGAGGGGATATACCGTGGTGGGGGTGAGAACGCATGCAAAATTATGTGAAATGGCAGTTGTCTAATGGCTGTGACCTGTGAGAAAAAGGAGAAGACTTATGTGTGTACATTAATGGCTTCTTCTTCTGCATGTAAACAACGTGGAAGAGACTCGGATTTTTCTTGATACATGTTTGTCTATGTGTACCCTTCATAAATTTCAAGACTTTCATAACTTTCTATCGTGGAATATTTGTGCACTATATTTTTTTTCCTTTATGAAAAAGGAAAGCTAAGCATTTAACAAAATCGATATATTTACATGGTATGTTCAATTAAATAAAGACAAGGTTACTTATAGAATTTATTTATGTTTGCAGTTGAACAAAAAGATAAAGAGTTGCTAAATTACCTGAAATCAATGCTATGATTTACATTCTTCCGATTCTTTTACATACGTTTTTTAAGTTTCATTTTTTTTCTTTTCATATGTCGTCCTTTAGGAATTCATAACATGATGTACCTCAAATAATCTAGGATTCATACCCAATATATATATGATATCACTTCTCAAACATAAAGTGTTAAGGAAAACATATTCAATCAATTGCCTCATTCAGAAACAACATAAAATCACAAGTAACTTCCAAAGAGAGAGAAAAGGAAACAAAAACTGTCTCTGATAGTTACCCAGAACCAATTTAGAGCAACTCAATCATGAATGCAACTTCAAACAAAGTTGGTGGAAGAAATTCTCGAAACCATAAAATGCAAAAACAATTGGATGGCCAAAATTAAACACAAATTTAAGTCGTGTATGCGATTGATTACTAAAGACAATTCGAGCAGAAAATTGAAAGTAAATGGTACTGCACCGATGTGAATTGTTGTCATATATACAATTGTCATCCTTCATAACATATGCACAAACAAAAATTAAAGATCATCACCAGTGCACGTAAAGAACGTGGACAACAAAATATAAAAACCGAGAGCAACATTGTTAAGTGCAACTTTCCCGGATTGCGACACGAAAACTACAAAATAATTAAATGTGGTTATATAAAATACAAACAATTCACAAGTGAAATGGCAACAAAGAACAGCATCTCTGGAATACAGAAGTACATCTTCCAGAACTGATATGGAAAATTGCCATTT
>CATIWQ010772556.1:0-10711 GCA_949673415.1 Euphorbia schlechtendalii | reverse complement strand
CACACATGAATGGGGTAGCACTGGCTAAGAAAATACATTGCCAAGGGTATTATTAGAGAACAATGGTCACAAATTACGTATCGAAAGTACAAAAGTGCCACGAGTGTCAGATTTACGATGATCTTAGTCATCTACCCCCATCCGAACTCCATAGCTTATCTACACCTTGGCCATTCTCAGCGTGGGGATCGACATTATTGGCAAGATTCGATCGAGCTCGACTAACGGACATCGCTTCATTATAGTAGCTGTTGACTACTTTTCAAAATGGGTGGAAGCGAAATCTTACACCAACATCACAGCTAAGAAGATGACCAAGTTTACAGAAAAGCATATATTCGCCCGATATGGTATCCCACATCACATAGTGTTAGATAACGGGGTTCAATTCCAAGGAGCTACATCAGACCTAATGAAAAAATCTGGGATCAAGCACCATCAGTCATCACCATATAGGCTACAAGCTAATGGAGCAGTAGAAGCAGCCAACAAGTTGATTATGAAAATCTTGAGCAAGATGGTTGTTACCTAAAAGGACTAGGCTAATAAGTTGTCATTCGTAGTATGGGGATATAGAACGAGTGTCAAAACTCCCACCAATTAAACCCCTTTCTCGTTAGTACATGGGATGGATGCAGTTTTACAGGTCAAAATGGAAGTGAAATCACTTCGAGTAGCATTAGAAGCGAGGTTAGAGGAGTTAGAATGAATAAAGGCTAGATTTGAACAATATATTGAACATGAATGATGAATAGCGGCTAAAGGCACTGGATCATTTGCTGATGTACCAACAAAACATGGATAAGGCATGTAATAGTCGAGTTAGGGTCAGAAGCCAACCGTTGAATGAAGGAGACTTAGTTCTGAAACAAATGAGACCTCAAATGTAGATGTACGGGGAAAGTTTCGCCCAAATTGAGAAGGTCCTTATGTCATTAAGAAAATGTTGAGCAAAGGAGCCGCCAAGATAATAGGCATGGATGGAAATGAACTCGTCAATCCAATCGATCAAGATAAGCTCAAGCGCTACCACATGTAAAAACAAAAGAAATAAATTTACAAAAGTGGTACACAAAAAAAGAGAGAAAAACCAGTCCGCCAGATGGCACTTGGCTACTTGGGCAACAATTAGGACCATTCTTGTATAAAAGCCAGAAATGTCTACTGAGTTGAAAACCAGTGAAGGGCGGCTCAGGTAAAAATTAGGACACGGTGAGGAATAGAGGGACCGTGAGTTAGAAAACCTGCTCTAGGCTAATTGGCAGCAAGACTCAAATCATTGGAAAACTTGTACCCTTTTTAAAATCATTCAATGAAATGTGTTATGTTTGCAAGGATTTATGTTTATGTTTATATGAATGCGTGCGTATAGAATATCGTAAGTACATAAAGTTCGACAAAACTTCATAATGTCAAAAACAATCCAAGAATAAGCCAAAAAACAAAGGTCAGAAAACAAATGGCGGAAATAAATAAGATCTAAGGGTGCCAGTCATTCCACCGTGCACGCTTCCTCGAATTATGAGGAAGGGGGTCCAAACAGTCTTCATCCCTCTTCCACTCACAAGACACCATAAAATGCTCATTAACATCGGGGAGAACCTTGATCTCACCAAGCCATCCACGGTAGAACTCATCAATATCTGTGGTCTCCGGGGTAGTGTAATCCAGTATAACAACTCGAGCGCGTGCCCAAAGCCTCCACATAGCATCATGTGTGTCAGGACCGAAGTCATGGAAATGGGTTAAGCATAGAGATCGAGGGACCCATTACTGACACCCATACTGCTTGCACAAACAAGAAGGGGAAAAGGATGTGATGCCAAATAACCCCATCAGTAAAACGTTGAAATCATGGATGTCACTGACCACGAACCGAATCTCCAACCAAGGACTGAGCCAGCAAATCTCAGAAGCTCGATAGGAGCCCAAAATCTCAACCCAAGCTCCTTCACTCAGCGAGCGATGGTCCTTCCTAGTAAAGCCTTGAGGATCGTAATGCGAAGGGAGATAACGCGTCTTCCCTAAGCGAGGATCAGCAGTCAGGCGAAGCTTCTCCATACCTACATTAGTTCATTTGTACAAACAGATAATGAAAATCACAAAAGAAAGCGGTAAGGGAAGAGAATTACCTCGAGTAAGGAAAAATGGTCTCCAACTAAGTCCACGTTCACCGAAGCAGCGTCTAAGTTAACCAGACTCTCAGCCAAGGCTAAAGTCGCAGGGGAAAGGCCTGTGGAGAGTGGTCAATGATCAATGGCAAGTAAAAAGGGGCAATCGCTCCAACCCCACAAACGAACTCTGCCAAAAGAAGTAGAGTCACCATCGAAGGCCATGCTAGATAAGAGCTGGGTGTAGTCTCACACCAGCTAAGGACAACTTCAAATTGAAAGCCACCAACATCAGGGGGAGCTGATAAAAAGTGCCCACTAGACTCCAAGTTCCATAAACCTTTCAACTTATCTTCACCCCCAAACTGGAAAGAAGGAAAGGCAAAGGAAAGTTGCACAGGGGATATTAGCATCGATTCCTTCGGAATAGGAAGCCCCAGGAGAGCATGGAACTCATCGACCAAGGGGCAAAGCTTGAAGTAAGTAAAGCGAAAAACATGGGTGGCAGGATCCTAGAACTTCAAAGCAGCACGAATGAAGGCCATATTCATAGTCTTGGAAGCAAGGTATTGAAGACCTCGTAGACCAAAGCTCTCAATCCTTCACTAATCGGGTCCTCGAATAGTGTGGAGAAAGGCCCTAAGATGCTCGTTATGAGTCGACATAAAAAAGGAAAAGAGCTAAAGGAAATCCCTCAATACCGGTGTTGCCTACACACATTAACCACATACATTAGCATTAACATTCATTCATGCATATACGAAAAACATTCACAAATAAGCAAACATATTCATAAAATAAAATACTACATGTGAGGACCTGGCGCGCAACAGCCAAAATCCTCTTTTCTTTCATAAATCCGAACTTTTTAGAGATTCTACAAATCAAAGCTATCTAAAAAAGGTCCGGTTCGAAAAAGAGGAAAACTAAAAGCTAAAAGGGAACTCCTAAGCATGCACCACCTACGCGTTATCTCCACCCACTACATCTTGAGGTATCATGGTGGATATCTCAAAGTCCTCGAGACCTAGTCTCTCAGGAGCACCACCCACTGAACCGGATACAGGAGGAGGCTAGGGAGCATGAAGATAACCGGCATCCCAATCTAGGGTAAGAAGCGATCCACCATCTATATCCTCGAGTAGGGAATCGAGATAAAATGTAAGAGACTAGGGATAGCCTGAGGTGGAAGCCCGCGCATTCGCTCGAGCTTGCTCTGTGGTGGCATTCTACCGTAATAACTCTTGATACTAGGCCTATAAGCTATGATGGCGAGCCTCTAAACTTTAGTGACTAGCCTCCAAACTCTGATATCGAGCGCCCAACTCTTGATAGCTCACCTCAAGACCTTGATGGCTAATATTTAGTGACTGAAAATGATCGTCGAGCTCCTGGTAGTGTCATTCAAACTCCTCACCCCCTCGTCGCCATATCCTACAGTCATAAAACATGTCACGAAAATCATATACATGTATATAAAAACATGACATTTCATTCATCGTAGATGAAAGGTCGAGAAAAATAATGTACCCGTGTAATCCCGTCCTGTGAAAGCATCAGGTCCCTCAGTGCAAAGGAATGACAGACCACCCTATCCATCTCCTCATGTACAACCTGGAAAAGGAAAGGAGTGAGTAAACGAATGTCAAGATATCCTTAAAGATTACTTTCAATCTAAAACTCAGGTGAGTAGTGTCGAAAGGAGCATAGGCTAATGTGTGGTAGCTCAGGGGAAGAGGCACCTGCCACGAGGTCTCCATGGAACCCATCAAATAGAAAGTGGAGTTAAGGGGAATCGCCCCCGGTCGTAGCATTCAAATCAAGCACACGAAGCCTCTTCCAGGTAAATTCCTACAAGGATAGACAAACAGTCAAAAACAGGATCAACATGGATAAAATAGTCGACACATTTCATACCCGGCATCCCACACCAGTGCCGCTAGCACCCATGCTAAAACCACCATCAACTCTTTGACCCCTAACTCGAGTAGAGGGTCCCGCCTCCTCGGGCTGAGTCGACTGGCGAAGTGGGAATAGCCTCTCCCTAATGAAGGCCTCATAGTCACCAAACTGTCCTGAGAGCCTCACGCCATGTCCCAGAAGTATAGCTGCCGCTCCTCGGGATCAGTGATCGCCAAGTGCGACCAAAATAGTCCGGTGGGAGGCGCAGGAGGAATGCGCCTATCAGATACTAGCTTACTCCGTCAGAACTGAATACGCTCACCCAAGTACCACTCGCGGGTCCTGGACCCCTCAAGGATGAAGCGATGGTAGTCCATGTCTCACCGGATATCTTTCACCATTTGATAGCTTTGGAGACCCCTCCACGGGTTACGCTCCACCAAAAAAGAGAGAACAACAAAGTCAAAATATATTTAAAAATAAAAAGGTGATCATATCTATCGAAACAAGGTCTATCACCTGCTCAAGGGTTAGCCCACAAAGATGTTGATAGTAACTAGCAGAATACAAAACATCCCCCTCGAAAGACGAGCAAATCCGGGCCATACACGGAGCATCCTTCGAAGCATCAGCAAACTGCGAGGCGGGGAGGAATCGATGGAAGAAAGCCCATGCCTACGAAATAAAGGGGTTAATCAATCAATAATCGACGTACATAAATCACAAAGTAAGCAAACAATACCTGAAGAACCATGTGGTAGCAACGCAGCACCCGTAAACAACCCCGAACAACCAAGTTAAGGGTAAAATAAGTCTGCACCCAAATCGCTTGTGGCCAGTTAAGGCCATTAACTCCATCGAAGTCCGCTAGTGGCTCGATCAAACCATAGTTGATCTATCTGTTTGAGACCGGGAAAAATATCACACTCAATAGGGTGGCAAAAAATGAACGGACGTACAACGGAGCCTCAGCCTCGGAAACAGACTATCGACCTATCCAGTAATCAAACAGCACACTGTAACTCAACGCCCGGCCTCTAGGGTTGACACTGAGCAGGTCTCTAACACGATGGCAAGTGGTGGGGGCCTTGAAGAACCGCTCCAAGAAGGTATCAAACCTAATCACAGTACCAGTCTAAGATAGACCGGTGATCGCCACGATATCGGAGGGAGTGATGGTAACCTCCTTGATAGGAAGATGGAAGGTGTACGAAATGTCACACCACCTCTAAGCGAGCGTAACCAATGTCGCATATGGCAATAATGTAGGCCATAAGGATCGGGCTAAAGGACCGAAACCGGTGGCCTTGATGGCCTGAACCAGCTCGGGGTGAGAAGCGTGATGATACCATGCTTGAATATTAGAATATCCACCAGTCCGATGAAGTGTGGGGGACTGCAAATAAAATCAAATAACATGCATTTTGTAATTAAACGCAAAAATGGCGAGATAAAAACCAAAAACATTTTCTTTTAATTTCTCTTAAATAATTTAGATCCAAAACATGTTTGGATCCTGAATTTTATTGTTTTCAAAATGTTCTTCTTCTTGCTTTTCTCAAGAAAATACTCAGATAATTCTCGGGTCTAAAACAAATTTTGAACCTGAGTCTAACTATCTTTTGGACAAATATTTTCTTCAAAGTTTTTTTTTCGGGATCCAAAAGATGTTTGGACTCCAAGTTTTAATTATTTTCCAATCTTTTTCATCTACTTTTCTTTAATAAAAAATAAATAAAAATATACAAAATTTATGTAGAGGAGCGACGGAGGCCCTGAGAGGAGCCTAGTCGAACTTTTCTCCGTGAGGGGTCTCAATAGAAAAACTTACAATTTTTGTATTTTTAGGATTTTTCCTATAAATAGTCGGGTCTTTTCCGATGCTCAAGGACCCGAAAATTTTCAGAAAAAAAATATAGGTTAGGAACTACTTCAATTTCCAAGAATTAGACGAACATTTTTGGACTTTTACAACAACAATTTTTTACCTAAACTAAAGGACGAGGAGGACTTCTAAAGGCTGATCGGATATTTTCGAAGTTGATTCATTCCGTAAGGGTAAGCCTCTGAGTTCCTAGAATTGCAAATTCGTGCTTTTGGTGTTCTTCTTCTTCTACTTCATATTTAATCGGCGAACCTAGGATTTTTCCTTTTATTCAAATTTTGTAATTCTTCTTCATCTATTTTTTCTTTATTAAAAGGAGATGTATGTTAGAATACCCCCACGAAGGGAATAAAAATGTATTCCTGGATAACAGCCCTCACCAATTTACCATGCGAGCAATTTCATTAATTAAAATGAGCAACCAGCGTGTTAATTAAATGAATTGTTTTATTAAAATAACGAACTATTATCGCCATTTGTTTTCAATTTTTAGGCCGTTCGGGCCTTGTTAAATCCAAAATGAAGCATATGTGATATCCCCTTTGCTAATCTTTGTAGATGCAGGTAGATTAGGATTAGATGTATGTTTAGGATTTTAATTTTCCTTCGGGTATCGCAATTTCATTTTTTTTTGTGAAATGTAATTAATAGGTTAGCGGGCGGTTGTATCCCCCGATTTTTTGAAGCCTTGTAATTTTTATTTTCCGCATTTATTTACTACTTTGTCGATGGTTTATTATTTCGCCTTATGAATGGTTTATTATTTTGCCATACGTGAACTATGCATTTAAAATAAAAAATGACCTAAGTGCAAATATGCACAATTAAAAGAATACAGTTTTCTGTAGATGTAATATAATGTGATCCAACGAGAAATAAGCAACTTATCCCGGACCCGAATCTCTATGTATTAGTGGGCCGTCCCCTGGACGTCAAGCCTCACAGGACTCTAATTTCTAGAAAGAGCTAATCCAGGTGGCGACTCCACACTAAGAGACGGCGGATTCGGGTTCGAACCGATCTAAAAATTTATCGCTTTTCTCTTTTCAATCTTTTTTCGGGTCCCTGACCCGGTGCACCTTTCTTTTCAAACGCCCCGGTTTACCGCGCCTATCATCCCGCGGGCTCTCGGCCCACTGCTCCATGTCGCCCGCTCACAGCTAGCTCCTGATTAAATTGTTTTCTTTTCACTTTAGAACCTTGTATAGTCTTTTCTTTTCATTTGTTTGTTGTTTGTTCAGTATTTGTTTGTTTGCTTGTGTATTTATTACTTGTTTGTAACTGTTTGTTAAATACGAAATAAAAATTTGAGCAACATGACGTTGATGTTCAATTGCTATCTTCACCATAATTCATTCAAGGTATGAAATAGTAAATATTTATCTTTTGTATTTAACAATGTTTGTTTATGTTTGTGTTTCTAAGTTCTTATAGGTACAAAGTTTAAAACTTGAAGAATTTGAAGAATTAAAGAAGATCGTGACCAAGACATACATCTCATGCTTATGAATATTGAGTTTCAAAACCTACTATTTCTGTGATTAAGGGAGTCATGATCGTGACAAGCCCTCACGATCATGACACTGGCAAAATATAACCATTACAGATCACGATTCATCACGCGACAGATGTCCGTAACTATTATTAATGGCTAGTTTTGAGCAATAACGGCTATATTGACTATTGTGGCCAATTAGAGACCTATTAGAACTCTATAAATAGGTCTAAGTTGAACCCTAGCCACTACAACCTTCAAAAAGCTTACAAAAATTCTGAAATTTCATCTTCACTCTTCAACGTTCAACCTTTTTTTTTCTTTAAACCTTTCCACTTCAAAACAATTAAGATGCATTTGAAGAAATCTGCAAATAGGATAGAAAGCTAAATAAACCAAGAGGAGTATGGTTGTCCTTTCCTTTTAAGGACAAGGGAAGAGGGTAAGCGCTACCAAAAGCTTAGCAAATTGGATATCTAGGGGATGATATTCCTCGATATGGTCTTCTTGGAAACATTGAATCTCCGTAAAGAGATGGAGGCTTATCTTTCTGCTCTTGGACTCACAAAGTTTGTGGATATGCGATTTTCGCAAAATCAAGATTGGATTCTCGAATGTCTAATGACATTCAACTATGAAGATGAAAGGAAAAGGGTGATAAAATTCCACAATCAAGGTAATCAATATACCGTGACGAGAGATATGATGCATACTTGGTTTGGGTTTGAAGTCAAAAAATCATCAACCATGATGAATTCTTTTCAACCAAATCGAGTTTGGGCTGAATTAACTGGTAAGAGAGTCTTTGACCCCAAAAATTCTCCAAATAAACTAATTAAGGATGAGTGCATTCTCCTTCTCCACAAATACCTTTCCGCTTCGGTATTTTATCGAGTAGAGAATACCAAAGTCCAAAAGAAAGATTTGTTTGTTCTTTCTTGCGCTTTGATGAAACAAAAAAAGGAATTCATGGATACCATATGGGACATGATGAAAAAGAATTCTACAAGTATGAGAAAGAAGATTAGGGCAGTCGAAATTATCATCACTATCATCTTGGGTGCAAGAAGTGAACTCCCCTATGTCCAACAACTGGATGAGTAATTTCGCTATATGGATGGGACTTAGTTAAAGAAAAACGGACTTCTTCAAGAGAACGATGGTATATATTCTTTCTACTCCTACTCTAACCGCACAAAGAAGCTAATATCGACTCATGAAGATTCTTCTGTTTGACCATCTAATCCAACTGCTAGACGTCATCCTGGAAAAGCTTCGATGATCGAAGAAGAAGAAGATGAAGCTTCGGAAGATTGGAAAGCGAGCATGCAACAAAAATTAGACAATTGCCAAGCAAAATTTAGTAGTAAATAGATGATTTGAAAATTACTATTCTTCTTTAGAAAACAAAATTGTCAATTTACTCCTAGTCCCCCTGATTCTCCTTTTCAATAAAACGAGTTTACTCTTTTTTTTACTTTTCTTTTTCATATTTTTAGACTAGTTGTTTGTTTTTAGATTTTTAATTTTTAATAAAGTCTCTCACAATGAGGACATTGTGTTCTTTAGTGTGGGGGGGCAATTGTAAAATCCCAAAAATCCAAAAAAAAAAACTAAATAAAATTAAAAAATCGAAGAATTTGAAAATTTTTCTTGATTTTTGTGTTACTTATACATTATCCCTACTTATGCTATACTAACATATGTTCCAAGGTTATTTTGAGTGTTAGGTATTTCAAGTTTGATGTTAGTGCATATTTTGAACAAAGTGTTTCGAGTATGACCACACGTTGAGAGTGTGAGTGTTTTCGCACAACATTTCGCATTTGGAAAGGATGAGTTGTGAATAACATTCAAAAGCAACATTGCAAGTAAGTTTCGATATATATTTCAATGCAACATGAATTAGTATAAGTTATATAGTTTAGTTTAATGCTACCGATAAGTTTTAGTGGAGTAATATCTAGTAGTGTTCTTACTATGAGTTTTATATGCTATTCTTGAATAAGTCCTATAAGTATTGAGTGTTTTTAAGTGTTGGGAAACTATAGCCATAATACTTTGAAAGTGATCAATAAAGGATGAGGGTATTAATAGTGAAAATTCAAAAGAAAGAGAGGATAACCAATGAGTTTTGCAAAAGGTGAGGAACGGTACAGTGTAGAAACTGCAACCATTCAATGAGTGAAAAAAGAAAAAGTAGCATAGCATGAAAAATGGTTGCAAAGTATAAAGTACTTCAAAAAAACATATGCTTAAAAGAAAAAAATGAGAGAAAGTGGTATGGAGCATAAAATGCAACTACTAAAAAAAGGGGAGAGTGGTATAGAGCATAAAATGCAACCACTAAGAGTATTTTTAGCATCCTAGGTTACCTAAAAATGCCTTCAGATCAAACTTTCTAAAGTGTACTCCTTTTATCCTTTATACTTTATACTACACTTGAGAGAAGGAAATTTTCGAGTAAGCATATAACATTTATCTGAAGACGCAATTCGGTTGACCCTCCATCACAAGCAAAGGTATGCACCTAGACTATATAAGTTACAAATTACTAATTTGTGGGAAATTTCTAACCATTACTTGAATCTTATGCAACATGGGAATGTGGTACTCACTACAATAGTCTTTCACCAAATGAGGCATGAACTTGAATACTAATTTATACAATTTTGTTGTTCTTACCTTGAGGACAAGGTAAAAGTTAAGTGTGGGGGAATGATAAGTGTATAATTACACTTATTATCATGACATTTTCCAACATAAAATGATATGGTTTTGTTTCATTTTATACTTCATATAAAAGATTTCACGTGGTATGTAGTTGTTTTTTATGCAAATGCAGAATCTACGTAAATCTTGGAAGTAAAATGTTTAAAGTTGGAAATCTATCAAAAAGAGTGAAAAAGGTGCAAAAAGATGCGTGGAACTTAAGGAATTGGCAAAGGATCGAAGATGTCAAAGATCGGTAGAAATCGCAAAGAGGAATTATGTGAAAAAGGCATGTCACGATTATAACACATATATCACGGTCGCGACTTTTTAACCTATACAACAGAAAGTTACCAACCAAGTATTCACGGTCATGACATACATTCGCAGTCGTGACCTTGACGGTTTTTGGTCAACTCTTCTCTTCTTTCAACAGCTGGATAAGAACGATCAACCGTCATCAATTACCAACCGAAAAGACACCTTTTGGAAGTCAACCAATCATGAAAAGGTGCATTTCCATTATGGATGATGATGAATCTTTGCATCCAATCATATTGAAGTGATGCAACTCTTCGCCAATGGACACGACTCTTCGTTTGGATA
>CATIWQ010772489.1:0-11065 GCA_949673415.1 Euphorbia schlechtendalii | reverse complement strand
TTGCATATATTTTCCTTGCAATATTTTAAAATAATAATAAAAATTTTTAATTTACTTAAAATTGTACAATATACAATTTATAATAAATTATATATTTGTTTACCAATAATTTTCTTTAACTCTTTATTTATCAAATTAAATATCTTAGTTTTTAAAAAATTTAAATTATGGTATGTCAATTCATTAATGTTGTTATTGTCTCATTCATTAAAGAAATATCTCATACATTTTGTTAATTAATTACAAAGTCACAGACTACATAATTTTTTTATGTCGTTATTAACTTAGCAAAAACTATTAACAATTGATTTTATAATATTTTTTATACATATTGATTTAACTTATATCAAATTTTTAATTCACTGTTGTTGGATTCTGAGCAATCAAGTTAGAGTTTTGTAAGTTCTGAGTTCAGAAAAACATGAAGACTCAGAAGACTAATCGTGCTCCAGAAAATTGAAGAACCAAAGAACCTCAGAAGATTGCAACCTTTGAAGATATCTCAAGATTCTGAGTTGCGAGGAAGCCCCTCTGAAGACCAGTAAAGGGAGTCTTAGCCTTTCGACGTAAGAAGACAAGATAGTTGCTCTCGCATTAATTACCCCTGCACGCTTTTGTACTTCAATCTAAATAAGGACAAAAGCTGTTATGAATTTAGGAACAAAAACAATCCGCTCAGCTAAAACTCTATCAACCGTACAAGATATGGGTCCCACTGTGTTCCTGGCAGGTGTAGCGCAGATCAAATTTGGACGAGGCTCTCAAACGGATTCTTAACGGAAACAAGGTTGTGAGATAACGGGAAGAATTTGTGCATCAGTCGAAGTCCAACGGAAACAATCTCTCCCTCTATAAAAGGATGATTTCCGCCATTGAAGAAGGTTGCCGAAACAACTAAAAGCAATCAAGAGTGAACAAATTCTCAAATCCTCATTGCAATCTTCTTCTAGCAAACTTTTCATTCATAACTGTTTGTAATCAAGCTGACTGAAACAAAGTTCAGAAGCTCATCATTTATCATTTAAAATCTCAGTTGTAAAAACACTAGCTAAGGGTAAGTTAGTGTGAGGGAGTTTAGTAATCATTTGAGGAAGTTACTCAAAATGATAAAGCTCAGAGCCTTAGATACAGGAGGACGGTACTGCTGTATTGGTATAGCTCATTGAAGGCTAGGACTATTGAAAGGAACTTCAGTCAAAGGCTGTGTAAAGGGTTTAATTTTCATTAGAAGAAAAGTCACTAGTGGAATAAATCTTGGACAAGAGATTCCAAGGATTAGATTAGGCAGAGGCCGAACTAGGATAAAAATATCTGTTTGCACTCTCTTATACCCTGCTTTATATTTGTGTTCAAATCATTTTACATCAGAAATACTATTAAATTTAAAAAGGGGATTCTGAGCAATACATTATTACTCAGAATATCATTCAGAAGCTGAGATTATAGCTTTTCTACATCTGTTGACTGAACTCGAAAAAGAGTCATTCACCCCCTCTCTGACCTATTTTACACCCTACTGGGTCCAATAATTGGTATCAAAACAAAACTCTCATACATAGATTTAACAAATCTTGAGTAAACGATCAACATGGGTGAAAATAACATTAAACATCTGCCTGGTAATATGACCACACAGATACTCTCAAAAGGGCTGTCTGTGTTCAGACCCCCACTATTCTTTAGACAGAAATACATTCGGGAAAAACAAAATAAAAAATTTTATACAGTCTCAGGACATGTATGCCTGGCTCGTTGTAGCCAATGGACCATACACTCCTACATCCACTATAGATGTGGCTGTCTCTCCTAAGCCGAAAGTGAATATAATGACTCTGACATGAAAAAATTGCAGAGTAATGCAGCTGCTATTAATTTTTTGCACTGTGCTTTAGATGCTGCAAAATACAACAAGATCTTAGGATGCGAGAGTGCTCAAGAGATTTGGAAAAAGCTTGAAGTGATATATGAAGGAACTAATAAGGTCAAGGAATCTAAGATCAACCAGAATCTCCATCTCTATGAGCTGTTTGAGATGGAAGAGAGTGAATCAATCTCCAACACGAATGCAAGATTCATCAATATCATCAATGAGCTCAAAAGGTTAGGAAAGAATTTCTCAGAAGTGGAGCAAGTAAAGAAGATTCTCAAAAGCCTGACTGAAAAGTGGCAGGCTAAGAAGACCACTATAGAAGAAGCTTAGGATCTCACCGCCTACAGGTATGATGAGCTAATCGGTTCTTCAATCACTCATGAGATCTCTATGAAAAACTTTCAGAAGAAAGACAAAGCTAAGGCAGAAGGAAAGAAGGCTATCATTCTCAAAGCCGAAGCTTTTGATAGCTCCTCAGAAGATGATGAGGAGATGGCCATGCTAGCCAAAAAGTTTAGGAAGTTCATGAAGAAGAATTCAAGGACTCCTCAAAATTTTCAAAAGAAAAGAAGCTTTCCTCAGAAATCAGACTTCCAGAATAAAGACCTCTCAAAAAGCAAATTCAGAGGATCTGAAGAAAAACTCAAAGGTGAGAATTAAAACCTATAACTTGTTTTGAATGTCACCAGGAAGGACACATCAAGTCCAGCTATCCGAAGCTCATAAAGGATAAAAGAAAGAAGGCTATGGTGGTAACGTAGAGTGATAGTGAGAATGAAAGCACTGCAGAATCTTCAGAGAATGAAGAAGTTACACAAATATGCTTCATGGTTGCAGAAGACATGTATCTAATAGTGGAATCATGGCACAGCAGCACAAAAAGGGTTTCATCTTCAAAGGGAAATCTCAGGAAAATGATAAGGTAAACTCTAAATTCAATATTCCTGATAAAATTATGCAAGTACTTGCGTAGATTTAAAAAGCAGGTTAAAAAGAACAAGAAACACATGAAGCTTCTGTATCTGTAATAGAGCAAGAGATAACACTGCCAAAGTAATATATAAGAAGCAAGGAGAGCTTGAAGCTGAGGTTGAGAAGCTCAAGAAGGAACTAGTTTTGGTAGGGGTTAATGCAACCAACCTTAGCAAAAGAGTAATGATGATTGAAGGTCATCTATCAAGAAAGATAACCTTACCTGGTAAAGTGGATCCTCGGAAGAAGGAGATTCCTTAGAAGAAAGATCATCCTCAGGAGAAGAAGCATCCTCAAAAGATAAGCATCCTTCACAAGTAAAATCCTCGGCAAAGAATGTATCATGGTCAAGCTTCTATCTCCAGGAAAAAGAGTTATAAGGAATATGGATACAAGTATGGCGAGAGAAATCATCAAGAAGGAGGTTATCAGAAGATGGCTCAAAGAAATCCTCATACCAGAAGAAGAATAATACCTTAGAGGCAACCAATTTAAGAACCAGTTGATCTCTGTCCATCTCCCAAAACTTTGCAGAGAGAAATGGTTAGAGAAGTTGTAAAAACTTTCTATAATTTTTATGGAAAGAAAAATCACATAACTGCTATGTGTAGATTTAAAAATGGTTATTATGATTCTTATGACTAGCCTGATTTAGTTTATGATGCACCCGAACCCAAGGGAAACTGGGTTCGAAGATTCTAACCATCTACTTTTGTAGGTAAGTCTTAGGTCCACAGAAGATCAACAAATTTAGTATGTAGACAGTGGATGCTCAAGACATATGACTGGAGATGAGACATCATTCATCTCATTAGAATGCAAAAGATATGGGAATGTGAGCTTTGGAGATAACGAGAAAGGAAAGATCATTGGAAAAGGAACCATTGGATCTGAAATCAAGATAGAAGAACTATCCCTTGTAGATGGATTGAAATTCAACCTTTTGAGTGTAACACAACTATGTGATCAAGGACGAAAAGTCATCTTTGACTCAGAAGGATGCTCCACCATGGACTGTAAAAAAAATCAAACTCTTCTTTATGCACCTAGAGTCAATAATGTCTTTATAATCAACTTAAATGATAAATCTAAAAGAGACATATGTCTGATGACTAAAGAAGAAGAGTCATGGATATGGCACAGAAGATTGGGACATGCTAACATGAATCTTCTGACCAAATTAGTCAAATAGAAACTTGTTGAGGGATTTCCAAGTTTAAACTTTGAAAATGATCATCTGTGCAATGCATGTCAATATGGAAAATAGTTTAAGAAGAGCTTCAAATCTAAATTTGGGTTTTCCTCAAAAAGAGTCATAGAATTGGTTCATATAGATCTTTTTGGCCCTGTTCTGCCTATGAGCATGGGCGGACACAGATATACCATGTTAATAGTGGATGACTATTCCAGGTATACATGGGTTGTCTTGCTTAGTAGCAAGGATGAAGCCTATGAAGGTTTCTCCAGACTGTGCAATAGAATAGAAATTGAACAAAGTGTTTAACTTTTCAAAACCAGAAGTGATCATGGCAGAGAATTCGAAAATAAGCTTTTTTGCTGGATTCTGTAACTCCAGAGGTATTGAGTACAACTTCTCTACTCCTCACACTCCCCAACAGAATGGGGTTGGTGAGAGAAAGAACAGAACCATAGTTGAAATGGCTAGATCCATGCTCAGTGACAACAACTTACCCAAATATTTTTGGGCAGAAGTAGTTGACACAACATGTTACATACTAATTAGGGTAAACATTAGATTAGTAATTGATAAAACCCCCTATGAGATTTGGAAAGGTAGAAAACCAAAAATTGGGTACGTTAAAGCATTTCGATGTAAATGTTTTGTGCTAAAAAATAAAGAATAACTAGGAAAATTTGTAACTAATCTGATGAAGCAATTTTTCTTGGCTACTCAACATATAGCAAAGCTTATAGAGTCTTTGTTAAAAGAACAGTAACTCTAGAAGAGTCAGTACATGTATATTTCGATGAGACTAACCATGTACGAAGAAGAAATGGGTTATAGGAAGATGGAGACTCAATCTCAAAAAAACCATCATCTGAACCAATCCAAGGAGAATCATCAATAAAGGATGAACCATTTGAGATCAGATTCTCAGATCAAGGAGATGAAGAACATGCTCCAAAAGTAAAGGAAGATCTCGTTCATCAAAGCCCACCTAAGGAGATAATCACCAAGAAGGATCATCCAGAAAGTCTAATTCTCGAAGCACCTCAGAATCCTATTCTCACTAGAGGATAACTTAGCAGGATGACAAATCACCCGGCATTTGTCTCAATCATATAGCCAAAGAAGTTTGAAGATGCATAACATGATGAAAGTTGGATGATGGCCATGCAAGAAGAACTTGATCAATTCACCAGAAATGATGTTTGGGATCTTGTTCCAGTCACAAAGAACAAATTTATCATCGACACTAAGTGGGTGTTCAAAAACAAGCTCGATGAAGAAGGAAACGTAGTCAGAAACAAGGCAAGACTTGTAGCTCAAGGATATAATCAATAAGAAGGAATTGATTATAACGAGACATTCACTCTAGTAGCCAGACTTGAGGCAATAAGAATCCTCTGTGCTTTTGCATCTCATGTGGGATTCAAACTGTAACAAATGGATGTAAAAAGTGCCTTTCTGAATGGAGTCATCTCAGAAGAAGTCTATGTGAAATAACCCCCAAGATTTGAAGATTCAAGACATCCCGATCATGTATTCAAACTAAAGAAAGCCTTGTATGGATTGAAGTAACCTCCCAAAGCTTGGTATGAAAGATTAACAAGATTTCTCATCTCAAAAGGATACATAAGAGGTAAGACATACACTACTCTATTCATCAGAAGGAAAAACAAGGATATACTTCTTGTTTAGATATATGTTGATAACATCATCTTCGAAGCTATAAATGATAAGCTATGCAAGGAATTTAGTTCTCAGATGAAGAATGAATTTGAGATGTCAATAATGGGGGAGTTGACTTTCTTCCTCGGCCTACAGATCAAACAAAGCTCAAATGGAATATTCATCAACCAATCTAAGTATACAAAAGAGATTCTGAAGAAGTTTAGAATGGAGGATGGAAGAGAGATGTCAAATCCTATGGCTTCAAACACCACACTCAACAAGGACTCAAAAGGAATCAGAAGCTTTTTAGAGGAATGCTTAGGTCCTTGTTATATCTCACAGCAAGTAGCTCTGATATTCATTGTGCAGTTTGCTACTGTGCAAGATACCAAAGTGATCCAAGAGAGTCGCATCTGAGTGTAGTAAAGAGAATTCTAAGATATTTGCTTGGAACCATAGAAGCCAGATTATGGTATCCAAATAATGGAGATTTCTCTCTAAAAGGATTCACCGATGCGGATTATGGTAGAGATCAATTAGAAAGGGAGAGTACTAATGGAGGATGTTACTTTATGGGAAATTGAATTGTCTCTTGGTATAGTAAGAAACAAACCTTAGTAGCATTATCTACTACAGAAGCAGAATACATGGTTACTAGAAGCTGTATTACTCAAGTTCTTTAGATCAAGCAATAGCTAGAAGATTACGGAATCAAGAATAAATGCATAGAGATTCTTTGCAATAACAAAAGTGCAATTGATCTATCAAAGAACCCTATTCAGCATAGTAGAATGAAGCACATTAACATCAGACATCATTTCATAAGAGATCACGTCCTTAAGAAAGATGTAAAGTTGGTTTATATCTCTACTGAAGATCAGAGAGCAGATATATTCACTCAGCCTCCGAGCAAGGATCAATTTGCCTTTCTCAGAAGAGAAATTGGCATGTGTAATCCAGTATGAAGTATGCTCAGAAAGCAACATTATTCTTCAAAAGATGTTTCAAGCTTTAGAAGAAAAGTATGTCATTTGAAGTAAAACATGTCTCAGAAGTAGTATAACTCAGAAGGAACAGCCCGGTGAAGTGCTCTAAATTTCAAAATTCACAAACCCAAATCCCAAGCCAGACCTTTAGGTTAAAACTATTCACATTCTACCGTTAGTTAAGCCTTTAACAGTTTCTTATAAAGTAAAGTATAAATACAGAAACCGTCAACATTTATTACCATCCTTTTTACTATCCTACCCCTCTGAATTCTTAGTATAAATAAGTGATTACTATTTATCCTAAAATAACTTTACCAAAAATTATTTTCAATCTCTCAATTAACTCTTGTTCTCACAACCCCTCTCAAATGGCACCTAAAAGACTAAGATCTTCCAAAATCCCTAAAGAGCAAGTCATAATCCAAATCCCCCAAAAAACCTTTGTTCCTGTTCTATGCAGGTCAAATCCCATAGAGATTCTTGGGAGATAATGCTTTCCTGGAGGCCACTCCATTCAAAGAAACGATTGAGTTTCATTAGCTAGGAACGTGGATTAGGTTGAAGGAGATAACTTTTCCTTTAATCATTCTGGAATTTTATAAAAATTTGAAGAGATGCACGGTGAGCGATGAAGAGCTCATGACTATGGTAAAAGGGAAGGAAATGACCATCACCCCTGCATTCTTGGCTAAGTTGCTAAATCTTAAGGATAAGGGATTAGCTCTAAGAAGAGGTTATGAAGAAACTCTGAGCTATAATAGGAAGGATTTTATGCTAGAAGGATGGTTTGGTGAGAAAATTATTACTCATATACCTCAGGAACCAAGGTACTAGCAGTTCATAATGACACATCTTCTTCTTCAGAAGATGAACTCCATGAACGCAGTATCAGGCTATGAGCACTGTATTTTGGTGCATCTGGTGGAGAAGATGAAGAAGAACTGGCCAGTATTAATTATGCAACATATGCTCCACCACAAGTTCACACGTGGTGGACTTATTAGCAGAATTATTGTTGCCTGGGAGATTGACTGCTCAGAGGAAGAGGGCTCCATGGGCAGTGAAATTGTGAAGGAAACCTTCGATAAAAAAGGTGGACTATGGAATTAAAATGGGATAGGGAAGAGGCCCTGAAGAAAGATTTAATGAAGAAGCGGAGGGAGAAATAGCTGAGGCTGGCTAAGAAAGGAGAGGCAATAAAATGGGTTGAGGAAGTCTCCCCCAAAAGGAAGAGAGAGCTTGGGCTAAAATAAGAGGAAGTCCCTTAGGCCAAGAGATGTAGAGTAAGCAGAAGTAAGGCACTTTCTACTGAAGATGTGGTTATTCTTAAACCTCCTTCTGAAGTCATCGAAGGAAAGGCTGAATGAATTACTTATTCAATGAACGAATTCTTGTATGTACCTAGACCTATGGAGTAGAATAGTTCAGAAGAAGATGAGGAGGATAAGAGCCCAATTAGTATTCTGACTAAGAGGAGGAGAGGAGAATTTGATCCAAATATGGCCATCCTAGTGATGAGGAAGAAGAAAAGGTTGAAGAGAAGGAAGAAAAGGTGGAGGAGAAAGAGGAAATCTCAATGTGCAGGCCTGCCTCTTATTTTAGTAAATGTAGAAGAAAAAGAAGAGAAGGAGGAGAAAGTAGAAGAAAAGAGGAGGAAGAAGAAGCCCAGAACTAATGGTGAGACTGTGGTCTTAGAAGATGATCCTGAGAAGGCCAACATGATCAAAGCCATAAACCAAAGCCTGGTTGAGGTCTTCTCTACATCTTCACCCAAGAAAGGGCTTACTGGAGATATAAGGATTGCTGCAGTTGAGGCAGAGATGAGGTTATTGTCTGAAGGAAAAAGGGTGCCTGCTCCAGAGGAATTTACTCAAAAGATGAAGGAGAAGAGCACCTCTGAGACACAGGAGGATGACTCAGAGGAAGTGGATGGATAAGTACTTATAGGAACTTCAAGTGACTTTGACTTACCACTTGGAGCTCTCCCCTTGGTACCCAAAGCTCCCACTCCACGTGTGGCAAATCCAACCAACTTCACTTTGGAGAAGAAGGTGGAAGAGAAGCCTCAGTCTCCCCCTTTGGATCAACAGAAGGCTATCTTTGATCCTTCTCATCCCTTCAAAGCCACTCTTGAGACACCCAAGAAGTTTTTGTCTACACTAGGAGGGTCTCCAACTTCAAATACCAAGGATCCTCTTATGGTGGTAGCAACTATTGCTCAAGAAGTGGTTAAGGGGCTCGAAGCTGAGGCCAAGAAGGAGGTAAAGGCTAAGAAGAAGGAAGAGTCTGCTAAACTTTCACTACGCCATAGATGGCCTGTCGCAACCAAAATGGTTGGTGTTGCATTGAAGTGTTACGAGTTTTGAAGAAAAAAATGATTCCTCGGAACACATTATTAAAAGTGTTGCAATAGATATGGTTGTAGATCAAATACACTTTCATCGCAACACTCTCAGTCTAACTGTTGCGAAAAACACTGTGAATAGTGAATAGTTGAAGGGCGGGAAAATTCTCGCTCATTAATTGATGAAAAAATAATAAAAAAATTAAATATAAAAAATTAAGTGAAAAAAATATATAAAGCTCAAATAGTCTCTCATCCTCTCCCTCTGTTCATATTCGTGCTATTCTTTGAAGAAGATAACCAATCCGATATCCTCAACTCAATCTGAAAATCTCTCATATCGTCGTCTCCCCCATAGCTATCTAGGTAAATTCCCCCTCCATTTCTCTCCATTTGATCCTCTACTCCATTATAGCGAAACAAAGAGCTCCCTCTCAATCCTAGCTACGAGAATTCGTACGACGGGAGGGAGTGAAACAAATCCCTAATCAAAGGAGGCTATGGAGGAAGATTGAGGTACAAAAAAGGATCGTAAACTATTGAAGAAGGATATGACTTATCAGCCAATAGAAGATCACCAAACTATGGCTAAGGTTAGCAAATGAAGTTGTGGGCATTAGATGGAAACTGTCAGGTTCTTTTGTTGGTTATTATAACTTAGAGTCAAATCTTACAAAGAGGAAGATTGAAAAGGGGAGGAGGAAGACCAATTTTTCTAGTAGCAATGATTTGAAATTCATAGTGATCAAGGTGAAAATACTTCTAACCCGTCTTGATTGTTTGCTACATTTTCATACAAGATCATCTAAGACTTGAATCACCTTGTCTTTGTTTTACAGTGAATTTTGTGCATCGTTAAGCTTTTTCAATTTGTTTGTGCCTAAATTAGGAATTTTGGTCTGATTAGATTGGGTATTCCTCTAATTGTGTGGCATTATCTTTATTAATGTGGAAATAGTGATTTTAATTCCAATCAAGTTCCTAAAATCCGGTTTTAAATGAAACAGAGAGGAGTTTTATAATTTATGTTTTCAATTTTATTGGAGAGTTCTGGAATTGATTGTATGGAGTGTACTTTCTTCTCTTGATATGAATGAATAGCAATCTTTGCTAAAGCATGTTACAGCTTGAGCAAATTACTACTGCTACTGCTAGTAGCATCACGACGAGGTCCCTGATTAATATATGCTCAACTTATATTACGGATATTAACATCATTATAGCCATGATAGTAGCCACCATTGTCATTACAACTTTATAATTTTACCATGAACCTAAATTTTTGTTATCACTTTTTGTCATGTAGATTGCACAATTCAATTGGAAGGGAGTTTGAGATGTTATTCTACAATCATTTCATATTAATTAATCATGAACATGTAAGTTGGACTGAAACTTCAAATGTTCATTGTTCTATTTTAGTTTTACCAAGTGCCACCTAACTATTAGTCTTAATAAATAAATTATATGTTTTCATTTACTTCTTTGGGTAATGAAGGGTCATCTAATTAGAATGAGTATTCTTTATATTGATATCTTATGAATTGACATTTGATTAATATTTATCTTCTATGATTTGGAAAATGGCATAATAGAATAGGAATTCACAAGAAATACAAATAGAAAGGACGTTTCGCTCCATGGTCAGTTTCTTGCTCCAGTAACCCTTCATTTCCATCTCTTATCCACCTTTTTTATCCTTGCTAATATTCTATTCTTTTGTCTTTTTATCATGAATTGATTTCTAGGGGGAGAAAGACGTCATCGAAATATATCAAGATCTGTTTGAGCATTTGCATATGTTAGTGGTTAAGTCAATGACACTAAGTATAAATACTCGAAGGCACATTATAATACTGGGTAAAGTCAAACCTTGTCAATACTAGGTAAAGTTGAATCTATATGATTTTTGTAGCTAATTTGTTGGTTTGGTGGAGTAATTGCTGAAGAATTTACTGATTTTTTGGATTTGAAAGTTGGTTTTGGTTAGTGATTATAAAATGATCTATGTTTGTTGTGCGTTAGCATTTGAT
>CATIWQ010772214.1:0-13874 GCA_949673415.1 Euphorbia schlechtendalii | reverse complement strand
AAAAAAAATTATGTGAACCGAAACATGTCACGATCACTTAAGTTTTTATATTGAGATGATTTGATTTAGAATAAAAAATATGATATTTGATACAATAACATTTAATTAAAAATATTTTGTTAATTTGATCAAGGACTTATTTCAGGAATAGGTTAGGAGTGCGATTGTTCAATGAACATGATCAAAAGGGAGTTTCAATTTTAATATCATGTATAATATAAACCAATTAAATTGTAAACTTAAAATAAAATAAAAATGATTACATTTTTCATTTAATACTTGTTTGAAATACATTTCAATATAACTTTCGAAATGTTATAATTAACTCTGGTTTCATCATATAATTAAGCATGCATGTGTTTATCATGAGAAGAAATGTAAAACTAATAGAATAAAATAACTTGGAATAGTAAAAAGAAAGATAGCTACGCCTTTACAAACTAAAAAAAAATTATTTTCTTTATATACTGAAATTTTTTATGGTTGTTTTGAATTTTATAAAATAAGCATTATTTTTTGTAAGAAAGTAAACAACAAAGTATATAAAGAAAACTTCTATTGTCCATTCCCTTAAATCAAATTCTATAAGACGTAATAGTCATTAAAAATAAAGTAACCATTATTTAGCAAAATAAAAAAAACATTGAATGACTAACCATTATTTAGCAAAATAAAAAAAACATTGAATACACCTAAGCTATGAATTTGTTTTTTCAGATGATAAAATTTGCTAAAAAAATCTTATTGTAATAACAAAATAAAGTTTGTTTTACAGACTATAGCTTGTTACACCGACTCAAAGTCTGTTACAAGAGTATTCAACTTTCCAAATCTTAGCAGCCATTTGTATCCTATTGGCCAAGAATTGTACTGCCCAATCTTAACAATTTTTTTATAAACATGAGATTTTGTCTGTGATTTGAACTTAGGATTCTACCTTAGAGGGATGTGGTGTGGTTTTTATTTAATTGAATTACTAATACTCCGGAAATGTATAACCGGGGATAGTTAACAGTAAGTTGTAAATTATTGGGGGGGGCAATTTTTGTTGTATTTTCCAAAGGAGACAGGCAAATGGTGAATGTAAAGTTGCTCTTTATTAATTTAATGACAGAAAGAGAAAGAAGAAGAAGAGACATTCGGACTGTCCCACAAACTTTATCAGTTATCTCTCAGAATTAACTTTTATTTTCCGATTCCAAGTATTTCATAAAATACATTCTCACATTTTTTTTCTAATTTGTTTATGTACTAAGTATAAAATAAAATTATAATAAGTATAAAATGATAAAGTAATAATAAAGAAAAGAAATAATTTTATGACAAGGTAAAGACATAAATTAATTATTTCAACAGAGTAATAAACATTTTATTAATATTGATAAAAATTTTAAAATGATAACGGAAAAGTAGTAAATTAAATTAGATGTTATCTCTCTGCGTGGCTTTGATTATAATGAGACTCACACTTTTCAATCTGGGTAAAAGATTTTACTCACTGCGCTAATCCAGTCTTGCAACTTCCCTAATCATCTTTCCATAATTTACTACCAGCAGTAGCACCATAAAGATTTTCACCAATTAGCAGTTTCTTTAAAATTTAGTAAAAGTTCCAATCTTTGCTCGAAAAAGGAAACAAGGTAACATGAAAATCTCGATTGAGGAGAAAAGAAAAGAGTAAAATGGAGGGAATATGATATAAAATGAGTGGACAGATTGCCATCAAAGCTCCCAGTAAGAAGAAAGGAAAAGAGTGTAGGTTTCTTTTCTTTGTAATTTCTACTACTTAATTAGTGGTAGTAATTACAGACAGTGAAATCCGAGCCCTAAATTAGATCGCTACTCTCTCTCTCCTAAACTTTGGCAGTAATGGCAGAGAGTGATGGAGTTATTCATCGGGAAGGTAAAGCTTAACCTCAGTGTTTGCCTCAAAGACGCACAGTTTTCATGAATCTCTCCCTCCCCCATCTTCATCTCTGTGATCTCCCGCGTGCGCTCTCTGCCATTGGAAACCTAAGTAAGCAATTAGAGTCCAGGCTAGGGTTTTAATATGGATAGGAAAATCTGAGCAGTCTTTTGCAGAAAAGCAAAGAGAGTAAAACCCATAAACCATAACCATAACTGAACTGACTCACTTCTCTTTACTATAGGAGTATCTATCATCACTCTCACTGTTTAGGATATCCTGTAAAAAGGCAGGCTGTTTCTTGTACCTCAAAACCCGGTTCCTCCTTTGATTGCGTAGGAGAGAGAAACTCATATCACCAAATTGAAATTGTTTTCGAGAGAGACAATGGAAGGTGGTTCCAACAGCACTTGTATGATGGTTTTTGGAGACAACAGTAATGGGCTCTGTCCTATGATCCCCCTCATCACTCCTTCAGACTCATCATCCAGTACCCTATTTCTTCCTCCTCCTAATCAACACCAGAATCACAATACTAGTAGTGTGATGCTTGACCATCACAACCCAAACACTTGTTATTTCATGGACACTAACGCTGCCTCTCTCAAGGCTAAAATCATGGCTCATCCTCACTTCAATCGTCTCCTTTCTGCCTATATTAGCTGCCACAAGGTGAAACTTTCTTACATCTTCCTGTTTCCCTTCTCGATTTTGAACAATATAGAAAAAAGGTATCGATAGTTGAGCAGTAATACTGACGAGTGCCGGGCCTTTCTGTAGTTTTGAAAATTAAAGATGAATTCTTTCTTGTAACGAGACTTCAATCTTTACGTGTCATCAAGAAAAAATGAATTTGAAGTAATAAAATGGAAAGGTGTGCAGGTAGGAGCGCCGCCTGAAATTGCGGCGAAGTTAGAAGAAGCGGGTGGTTCAATGGGTGGAAGCGGGACGAGTCGAGTGGGTGAAGATCCGGCACTTGACCAGTTCATGGAGGCTTACTGCGAGATGCTAACAAAGTATGAGCAGGAGCTCTCTAAACCCTTCAAAGAAGCCATGCTTTTCCTTCAGAGGGTCGAGTCTCAGTTCAAAGCTCTCACTGTTACCCCCCCCGCCTCTGGTGATCCTCTCTCTCTACTTTTATACGTCAATTGCATTAAAATAAAGGGCTCATTACCTATTTTCCCAAGGAAATTTAACTAACACTGTCTCTCCAAGTTTCCTTTCTCTTTTTGTTCCTTGTCTGTAACGAGACTGCGTACGTGGGTGCTAGATTATCTTGGCTGAAACTGGGTTCCTTCTTCTTTCTTGGTCAATCCGCCATGTAGGTCCTTGGAAGCCCTGATACGGTGCTGTAAAAATTAGTACTCGGAATTCAATTATTAGTTTTGTTAGATCAGGCCAAGAGGTGCGGAAATATAGTTTCTGTATCGACCATCCAAAGATTTTGAATGCAACTTAATCACAACCTTTTCTGAGATGGTTTATTCATATCTAGGGTTTTATTCTTGGATTAAGGATTCTTGCTTTTCCCCGAATAGCATGAAAAAAAGAGACACAATAGGCAAAAATGTAAACTGTAAAACGTCAATGAGCTCGATTTATGGCCTCCTTTTTACCCAATGGGATTTGAAACGTTTACTTACAATAAATCAGCTCTTTAATCGAGGATCACGTTACAGTTTTGTCAGGTTTAGCAATTACTATGATTTCTAAGACTTTTGAAGTGTTGCTTTACTA
Source organism: Euphorbia schlechtendalii (assembly GCA_949673415.1). Lineage (NCBI taxonomy): Eukaryota > Viridiplantae > Streptophyta > Magnoliopsida > Malpighiales > Euphorbiaceae > Euphorbia > Euphorbia schlechtendalii. Next base: position 10,231 of record CATIWQ010772214.1, on the reverse strand, counting down.
GCTTAAATTATTAACTTGTGATGCTCTAATATAATAAACTTTATACTTCAATTTATGAATGCGAGAAAAACCTTATATGTATTCTGTTTATTAAAAAGAGTTTCATTGATGCATCATTGTTCGTAATTCGATGCAGAAGTTTGTCCTTTGTTATGTAGAGGTACTTGGTAAGGATCGATTTTGTTTGAATAGTTTGATTGTTGTAAATAATAAACACCTGATATTTGCAAGTATTTTTAAGTCAGCTTAAAGGCTAACTGCTATGTTTGAGTAAATGAAATGCTTAATGTCAGATTTGGCAAGAAACATACTATAGGAATAGGTACGATGGTAATGTATCTGTTCTCCTGGTGCATGCTTTAGGTCTAAAATTATGTATTGCACTCATTTGTTTGAACAATATGCACTGCTTTAGCGGTGTAATATAAATAAAGAAAATCAGGTGTCCCATGCAGTTAAAAGTTAAATCATAGAAGGGAAGCGAAGTAGTGTGATGGGAAATTATGTTATGGAATATGCATGTAGTGAATGTAATGGTTAATGATAAATTGGGTGTGCTGGCCATTAGGTTGTGGTGAGGGCAGTGATAGGAATGGATCATCTGAAGAAGAAGAAGAAGAAGTGGATGTGAACAATAACTTCATTGATCCTCAGGCAGAAGACCACGAACTTAAAGGCCAATTGCTGCGTAGATACAGTGGGCACTTGTGCAGTCTTAGGCAGGAGTTTATGAAAAAGAGGAAGAAGGGGAAGTTGCCCAAGGAAGCCAGGCAACAGTTGCTTGATTGGTGGAGTCGACATTACAAATGGCCTTATCCCTCGGTATGCACATCTATCTTATTCCTCTACTTTGCTGTTGAAGATTGATTTATTTCTCATTATGCATTGCGCTCGTTGTATACAATAGAACATATGCATCACTAAGTTGTTGAACCTCTACACAAAAGAAAAAATAAGTAAGATGAAAGAGAAGGAAATGCGCATTAAAAAAATTACTAGGTTGGTTCTTATTTAGCCATTACATTTAATTCGTGAAGACAGGGGTGCACGCTAAATCAAATCCCATAAAAGTGCTTCTAACTTTAGCTATTGTTGATGTTTAGTTAAAAAGCCGAAGCAAGAATAATGGGCTTGGCATTCTTCTATTGAACGAACAAGACTTGAGCCTTTGTCTATTTTACAGGACGCATCATCTTTCCCATTGTAAATGAACTTGTCAAAAGGCACTTAGATTAGGTGCCTGACTCAAATGCAAACTTGGCATGATTTCTTTATCACAAATGCTGAAATTGTGTTTATTCATTGTTGACATGGGACAGGAGTCGCAGAAGCTGGCCCTAGCAGAATCAACTGGACTGGATCAGAAGCAAATAAACAACTGGTTCATCAATCAAAGAAAACGTCACTGGAAACCGTCTGAGGATATGCAATTGGTGGTGATGGATGCTGCTCATCCCCATTATTACATGGATAATGTTCTTGCTAATCCTTTTCCGATGGACATTTCTCCTTCATTTCTCTGAAGACGACTCTCTATTTATGTGTATATTTATTTAAAGTGAAGCCTTTTAACTGGTCTAGTGTATTGCTTAATATACCCTATCATATGACATGGATCTTATATGTGCTTATGTACTTGGATGTTTCTTGAGGTCATTGTTTGCAACTGAATGCTTCTATTTTTACAGTTTTATGCATTGAGCTCTGAATTGCTTTGAATGGTTTTGTCCGTGGATAAAGTCCAGCAAGTCTTTAAAGCTTTTTGATGTTCTAGAGGATATAGTTTTGACACTTTTTTTTAGCTACACACGCTTGGCTTTTTTAATGTCTGAAATTCTTTTGAGGTTCGAAGAGGAAAGATTGGAATGAAGTCTCATTTGTTATAAAACGGTGAAAATGTGGATTCATTGCTAGTAAAATTAGGTGTAAAAGTTTGTATATGAGTCGATGGTACGTACTAAATTAATATATTAATGTGCTCAACAACTTTTCCAGGAGAATTTTGGATGCGCCAAGTCTGAGGAGTGAAACTTACAGTGTTCATTAATTGTTATATAGGAATGCATTACCCTGTCAAATAAAGCAAGAAACAGCCGTACTTTTCGGAGTTAGGGTACTTGTATAAAGTAAGTAGTTTTGCTGGTTGGGTCTATGACGGAGAAGGCCCTTTCGGCTTTTATAATGGCAAGAGCATTCCTGATTGCTGATTGGTCCATTCAACTAAAACTTTGCAAGAATAATAAACAAGTGTGCTTTAGCAGTATTGTAGTTTGAAACAATTTTAACTACAAATCAATTCCCAGCTTCAGTTAGGATACCATGGACATTCTAATAATATGATAAATGTCATGTAAATGTTTAACAAAAAGCTTAAGTTGTCATGCATGTAACGTTAAATAAGTTAGCTTAATGCATCCGGAGATGCCTCACCTTCTACTAAGAAATCCATTGCTTCCCTAAACTTTTTAAGTAATCTCGTAGCTACTTCAATTTTTAAAAAGTGCATCATCATTTTGTTCTTTAAACGTCATGTGTCAGATCTCGCTTGGAGAGAGAAAATTAGATTAAATTACATATTTGATAAGTCAAACCAACTAAAAGTTGACACGGGACTTTCAAGGAGCAGTGGTTAACTTTTTGAAAGTTGAGGTAGCGACGAGCTCGCTTTGAAAGTTCAGGGAACAATGAGTTTTTTTATGATAATTTAGGACACCTTATGATGCATTATACCTAACATTTATATTATTCGTGACACCCTTCCCTAGGGGTGTGCATTCGGTCGAAACCGAACCGAATTAACCGAAAACCAAATAAAGAAAATATTGTTAACCGAACCAAACCAAATAAGATTCAAAACTGAATTAACCAAACCGAAATAAAATATTCAGTTTGGTTAAAAACCGAATTAACCAAAATTTTAAATCAATTAACAAAAATTTCAAATTCTAACATTTAAAATACAAAATGCACATCCAATATAAGTATTATAATGGATTAAATGACTTACTAGAGACATATAAAAAAATAAAATTGCATTTTTTAGAAGAGGAATAAGGGTGTGATATTAAAATAAAATTTTATTATATGTTTATATATATTTCAGTTCGGTTCGGTTATTATGATTTTTTCTACACAAAAACCGAACAGAACCGAATAACCAAAATCTCAAAATTTTACAAACCGAACCAAACCGAATTTTTAAAATAACCGAACCAAATAAATATTTCGATTTAATTCGGTTTGGTAATTCGGTTACCTAACCATTTGCACACCCCTACCCTTCCCCATGTGATACCCCATATATTTGAAGAGGATATAATAGAAACCCACTCTTAATCTCATGAATGGCTTGAACCAATCAAACAATTAAATGAATGGCTCGTATGGATAACAAACAGCATAAACGACATGATCAACGAGAAGTTGAATATATATACAATTAATAAAGGGCGATTTACAATCCAATTTTACACTTATGGTCTCTCATAATTTCTTAATTATCTTTTATAATAATTCATTAAAAAAAGTAATGTTATCCATTTCTTCTTTTTACACTTGTCGCCCCTAAAATTATTTATATTCCTTTTGTATTTATTTTATTAAAAAAATGATAATTCGTTCAAATAATTTTAAGTAAAAAGTTAATATGTAAAAGAAATTTACCAGTTTTTATTATATTGACGAGTTATAAAAATGCAAGTCAAAATAAAAAATCAAATTGCTAACAAAAAATTATATTTCTTGAGCATATATAACATCGAATTTAATAAAACTTATCACATTGTTAACCTCTTATTATATAACTTTTCTCATTCATTATATTCGAATTCTATTTCTGAAACCATATTTATTGGTGTAAAGAAAAGAGAAAATGAGCTTGTAATAAACGTATGAAGTGAGGGGAAAGAATTTAATAATTTAAAATTTTTGTTTATTTTTTCAGATTTTGCATTATTTTCGCAAGTAGTAGAACTAATTATTTAATTATTATTTAGAATTTGCATTTTTTGTAACTATTTTTATATTTCTCTTAAGTGAAATCAACTTTAGTGTTCATTTAATTTAAAATCAAATATAATTAAAATTTCATTTATAAGGATATTTTTATAATCTTAAAATATTTGTATAATATTATTTTCATTTGTCATGAGGGCATTTTCATCATATTGTGTGGTGGTAAGAACAAAAAAGGGTGGCGAATAGCAATCCAGTTAATTAGAAGACTAAGTGATGCGTGATGAAGGTATAATACAGAAAGAGATGAAGCTGTATCAGGTTCATATTTTTTGTTTGTTCGGAATTCTCCGATTTGGACGTTTCGGGAGTGTGTTTTGAATGGAAACGGACTAGTAAAAGTTATTATGGTATACCATGAGCTCTACCCTAATTTGGTCAAAATCAAATATTTAGTGCCTAAAATCTGGGATTTATGATAATTCCAAAAATTTAATATTGTTTTCCTTATTTGTGTTATTTTATTTTAGGTAGTTTAGTTAAATTAGGACTTTATTTAGTTTTTTTATTAATGAAAATTTGAAATTTATCTCTTGCCTTAAATATCCTAGTTCTTGCAAATTATAGCATTTTTAGATGCCTTATTTCCTTAATTTGAGTGTATTCTAAGAATTTTAGAAGGATCTATTTCTATTGCTTTGACGCATTCAATAATCTCCTTACGCTTCCTTCCGCTACACCATCAAGTCAATACGCGTGCTTATCTCTTCTTAAATTTTTCTGTTTTGACATTTCAAATGCATAAGTAAACTCGGTTCAATCTTGATTTTTGCTTCTTTTAGATGTGGCACATGAATGATGTGGTTGTATGGGAAGCCAATGTGGGTTAACAGGTTAACATGCTTTACCATTCAACTAGTCACATAGTAAACTCCAACATTTAAACTATTATAACAATTCGTATCATAGTTAAACTTGGAGTGGTGACTTAGACAGAGCTACCCATGACCGATGAGGCTCGGAGTGGCGGCCTAAAGATACCAAGCGTGACCAAGTGATCATGACCATTGAGAACATTGATCCTAAAGAAAGGTTGCATGTTATGTGGTAAAATTTCAGCTGTTCCACATTTTTGTATCGGAAGCTAATATAAAATACGAGCTCTTTTACCATTAGCTTGGTATTTTGTTAAGCTCTCACATTCAACATATAACGCAACAATAATTTAAATAATTTGTAAAAAAATTCATTCAAAAAAAGCTGGTCACACATGCATATCATAAATTCGATTCAAGATGTAAAGCCAACAAATAAAAAAAAAGTCATTACAAATCAAACACAATGTAGTCAAAAGCGACAAATTGTATAACATGTTAAATCAACAATATAGAAAAGACTAATATTGTTGATATAATATTTTTCCTTTTAACAATTAAAAATTACACATTCCTTTGCTTGTAAGTATAAAAATTTCCGATCATTGTCTTAGTCTAATGTTTAAGACAGAAGTTGCCACCTCTGAGAAGTGGCAAGATTTCCATTTTACTACGTAAACACGATTGCTCAATTTAAAAAACTAAAAAAATAAAAACAGCAGTCTTCAGAAGGATACCTATTAATTAATATCTGAGCAATGGTAACAACAATCAAAAACCTTGTTACTTAAGTATAGGAAAATCTTCTTAGAATATCCGATAAAATGGTAGTAGCCAATGTCATTGGCTACAAATTCCAGTGGTAAGCATTATAAATCACCTTTTTTTTTTCCCTTAGTTTCACATGTCGGGTCCAAGCATCCAGAAATTGATGAAAGGGGGACACTAAACTAGTACGATCCCCAACCCAACCTGGATAAAGCATAAAAAACAGACTCAAAGATTTTCAAAGGCCGGTTGCAGCTTGCAATTGACATTTGACAGTTGGGAACTGCTGTCACAAAATTATATAATATGTTTAGGAGCCATTTCCAAGTGTTAATACTTTTAAAGGATTAGGTTCAATATAAAAAAAAGGAACCTCTTTTTTTGGACAAATAATGTCAAAAGCAAACCTAGCACAGCTAAAAATATCTCAACGTAAACACATTAATCTTCTGATGGCTCACAGTTTGAGCAAACCACATCATTGTTTCCTGCAACAGCCCCCGTCAATATACACTTATCTCTTACGCCGCTTCGGTTCTACCTGCAACCACTCATTGGCTTCATCATTCGAACTCCACAAAATCCATCCTGTATGCAATTGAACAAAAATCACGGAATTTTCCAGGGAACATGACACATACTAGATCATGCAAGGTTCTAGTAGGTAGATAGTTTCTTCTAACTTCTAATGCACAGCATGACTCCACTAACATCACTTAATATTTTGCTCAGGAATTTGGTCCCCTTCCACATCTTTCGATTTTTTCTTCACTGAGCACGTTTTTGTTTAATGAGAGTGTGAGGTAAATATCATCACTAATCCTGCCCCCTTCTATTATTTCAATTAACAAAAATTCTAAAATCTGGAACTCTGAAATCCTTCCTAACATTTGCTTAGTTATACAAATCCCTCGCGATATTAAAGAAACACTAGCTCATGCAAACTGCAGAGCTATGATATATTCAGGATGAAGATACCCGAGAAGTTAATATATTTGCATGGCAATTATTAACCCATTAAGAATTCCAGGAGACAACTACCAGTATATTGTGATGAATTACATAATAGCTAAAATAAGGACTCCGAAAATATACTTGTATTGATATGCAACACTTCAAAAGCAACAAAGTGGAATTCTGACAACCATTTGAAGTTTCGAACAAAAACTTATACATTATAGCACTTCAATTACAATCTATTAGCATTTCATTGCGCACACATCTATGTACTACACAATCTTTAAGACGACAAGAGTAACGCGCCTATTTGAGAAAAGTGAGGAAAACACGGAATATGTAGAATGAGATAGTTAATACACACTGGAGGGAAAGACAGCAATCGTATTTGATCTCAAAGCATTCTTAAGATATACTGCCACATGAAAAATAAGAAAAAAACACATTAAAAGATAACTTAGATATAAGACATGAAACAAATACTATCAATTATGAAAACTCTCCATTGGATTACCTCGTATTTCAAAGAGTTTAGCACCTGTCATTCTCGAAACACTTGAGCAAAACCAAGTAGTAGCACAATAAATCCAAGAACATAAACAGTGAACTAAGATATAAAGATTGTGACACCAAACCAATAAGCACCTTTCTAGATCTACGGTCCACGTAAATTGTAAAGAAGTATGAATATATTTTAAAAATCAAGAGCTCAAGATCAAAAAACAGGAAAAAACGTGGCATATCCACTCACATCTGTACAGCCTCAAATTAACTTTTGTCACGAAGCAGATTTAGTGGTAGTAAGTAGCAGTCAGCGATTTAGAATTAAACACGGCGACTATAAAATTCAATTCATACCCAAATTCCAATAGGAATCTGTGCACTGCTGCCTAATTCCCTAATTTAAAATCCCCTCACCAGCAACTAGTAAACTACATATGTTCATCAGGTGATAAATACAGAATTCAAATTCTGAGGAGCCTCATAGTTTTTGTGCCAAGGTGAGCGCAAATTTATTTTTCTTTGAACATATCATTTGCATCTTCAACCTGCAAATTCATATTCTTTGATTGCATCAAAGTGTCAAACTGTTTCTCCCTTTAAAGATTAAGATGTTAAAAATATTCCCCAGAAAAATTCATTCAAAGTTTAGATGCACAACCACCTATAGAAAATCTTCTCTACACTGTTTAGTTATTAACATCCAATGAACCCGAAGATAAGATAAAAAAAACAAAAATTAAATTTCATGTGATGAGACAAGGAAAAAACATTCATCCCTCATCTCATATGATGTGAGAATAGAAATCAAGAAGTCTAACCTTGTCATCAGATCCAGGAGATGAAAGAAATCCATTAGTTGTTCTTTTGACATCATCTTCTGATGCACAATCAGAACAGACGAAGTGATATAACTTCTTTGCTTCTTCAATGGTCAAACCCACGAAAACAGGATGATACCTATACCAAAGGCATTAGCTGCGTGAGCAAATTTGATAAATTTATGACAATGAAGTGATTTTCAAATGAACTTGGGCAGTTTAACATCCACATATTACCATATTAAGAAGAAATAATTGCACATCTAGAAGAGCAATCCTTGATATTCCAAATTAAACCATGAGGCCCCAAGGCAATCAAATTAAAATTCACCAAGAGCTTGGATTGGGCATAAATTATTTCTGCAATCTGTTCCTTGTAAATTCTCTATCATGAACCAATTTTTGAAATGGGCTTAAAAGTATAACATGAACTGTCACACTGTTTCACCTTGTTTTTCCTTGAAGCAAATCCTAAAATTTTATGTAACGATAGGAGGTGAAATTTCAAAATATGATAAAAAGGAATGAAATTTACCAGTCTTTGCACCCTTCACACTGCACCATAAGATCATCCGGGTTATATGGCATCTCACATTTACAATACCTTCAAGATAACAAGAGTGAAAACCCTATAAATTAAAATAGCCAGAGAAATAAAAAGAGACAAGGAAAACAAGTGAAACTGAGACAGCAACATGGTCAGGTGTGAAGGCACAAGTAGAAGCCTTGTACTCAAACCTACAATAATAATACTCGGCGCCAACGTTCTCAAGCTTTGTATAGTTCTTAAAAGAGTGAACAATACACTTGGCCTCAATAGTGTGAGCACTTTGAACATCATAATGGTCAGACAAAAATAGCTCCTTTGCACCGTGAAACTGCCTGCGGCCACCCAAAGCTTCCTCAGGTCCATGGTACCACCTTACCCTAACCTTCACATTGTTTCTACGATCCGCCTCCATCCCCTCTATTCTCGCCACGTACGGAGGCTTTCCACTATCCGATGGTTTCATCAAAACGCAATCCCCACCTGCCCATAACATATTCAAAAGCTACATTTTTTATTACTATATTTAACTCCTTCTATACATGCAATTATGTACCTTTGACGACTTTGTTTGTGCCGCGAATGGTGTATAAGTCGACTTCTCTCTTCCCAGTTTTTGGCGTGGGAATGACGCCTGGTCTGGTTTTCGCCATCAAAGTTTTTTTAGAATTTAATTACTCTAATGCAGAAAATGGAGGAAGTGGAAAAGGGGAATTTGAAGATCGGAGGGAGAGAAACACTAGGTTCTGCTAATGGAGGAATGAGAGAGACGACACACTTGACCTCACTGTCACTTATTTTCCTTTTTAAATTCCCTTGTCTGCTTAACTAAAATCCAAGGAGCTTTTTACACAGAAAATGGGACTTAAATCACTCGTAAATTATCAGGTTGCACTCACACTCACACTCACACAGACACATAAATTCTCAAAAAAGAGTGTATTTGGACACAGACCGGGAACCACGACTAAAAAATTGTAAAAATGCAAATTTTTTCGCAATTACATATATATTAATAGAACTCATATCATCTATGATCATTTAGAACACGGGCTCCATAATCAGTCAAATAGGAAACAAAACTGAGAAATAATACAAGTTAAGCTAATCTAATAAGAAGATTAAGTAAAAATGATTACTGAGTTGTATTGTGATTGAATGAATTCTGCCAATATATTTAAAAATGGGAGAAATGAATTTGGTTGGTATCATTTTATGTGGTATATAGATAAAGGTAAATGCATTAAGACCCCCCTAAAGTTGGTTTAGAAAACCCGATTCCACCCTCAACTTTCAAAAGAACCAATTACTCCCATCAACTTGGTAAAAAGGATCAGTTACCCCCTTAACTTAGCAAAACTGCACCAGTTTGTCCCTTCAATGTCACGTGTCAGCTTTTGGTAAAAGAGAGAAAAATCAGAAAAATGACATCTTTGAAAAGTCAAACCAATCAGATTCTGACACGTGACATTGAGAGGTTAACTGGTGCATTTTTGCCAAGTTAAGGGGGTAACTGGTCCTTTTTACCAAGTTAAGGAGGGTGACTGGTCCTTTTGAAAGTTGAGGGTGATATCTAGACCTGTTCGTCGGGCGGGCCGGGCCGGGTTTGGGCCGGGCTTGGCGGGCTTTTTACAAAAAACGTTAACCCAAGCCCGTACTTTAGAACTTCGGGCTCGGGCCGGGCTAACAAGGTCATTCCCAAGCCCGGCCCAAGCCCATGAATATTTTATTTGTTATTAATATTTTTATTAAATTAATCGAAAAAATATAAAAAAAGTTAAAATATGTTTAAATTTTAAATATAATTG
>CATIWQ010772007.1:0-11571 GCA_949673415.1 Euphorbia schlechtendalii | reverse complement strand
GTTTTGTCTCAAAGAAAGTATGTCCTTGACCTACTTCAAGAGACGGGTAAGATGGATGCAAAGCCATGTACTACTCCAATGGTTCCGAATGTTCAACTAATGCCAAATGATGGTAATCCGTTTTGGGACCCAGACAAGTATTGAAGAATAGTTGGAAAGTTAAACTATTTAATTGTAACAAGACCAGATATTGCTTATGTGGTAAGTATTGTGAGCCAATTTACATCAACACCTACGGTAGAGCATTGGGCAGCTTTAGAACATATTTTGTGTTATTTGAAGAAAGCACCTGGCTTAGGGATATTATACCATAATCAGGGACACACTTGCATTGAGTGTTTCTCTGATGTAGATTGGGCTGGTTCCAAAATTGATCAAAGATCAACTACAGGTTATTGTTTGTTCTTTGGTGGGAATCTAGTAGCTTGGAAAAGCAAGAAACAAGGTGTAGTCTCTCGTTCTAGTGCGGAATCGGAATATAGAGCCATGGCACAAACAACTTGTGAAATCATACGGTTGCATCAACTTCTATGTGAAATTGGAATTAAGTGTATGACTCCTGCAAAGTTGTGGTGTGATAATCAAGCTGCTTTTCATATAGCTTCAAATCCAGTCTATCATGAAAGAACCAAACATATTGAAATCGATTGCACTTTATACGTGAGAAGATTGAAGAGAATTTTGTGACTACAGGTTATGTCAAAACTAGAGAACAACTCGGGGATCTGTTTACAAAATCATTAAATGGGCCACGGGTTGAGCATCTTTGTAACAAGCTGGGCATGATTAACATCTATGTTCCAGCTTGAGGGGGAGTGTTAGCTGTATATTATCGTTAGCCGTAATTAGCTTAATTAGGTCCATAGAATCCTATGTTATTAATCCTCTTTATTCCTGTGTATTTCTTTCCTAAATTAGAGTAGTTCATCTTGTATAAATATGCTGTATAAATATGTAATCTTTACTCTTATTCAATATGAAGAACTCAGTTCAATACAAACTACAAGTAATCATCATGCATATCCTATTTTCAACACTTTTGGTCGTTTCTTTTGCTATTGTTCCATATCGATTGATTTAAGGTTCTAATTTTTGAGTCTATTTTACTAAATCTGTCAATATGTGATTCGGTACATAGCACAAAGATCCTCAAAGTATAATGTAACTATCTATTGTGTTTTTAATGCATATCTTTGCAAAGAAAGTTAGTTGAGCTATTTTTATAGAATGATTAGCTTGATGGTCATGATTATGGTGGTTAGTCACAATCATATGTTGTTATGAATAAATTTTGATCTTCATTGTTCTTGGCCTTTCTTTATGGTAGGTCCCTTCAATCCAAAAAAATTCTTGAGTGGAAATGTTCTGTATGCATTGAAATGACATTTATCCTTTTAAAAGGACACAAAGTTGTCTTGAGTGCAGAGATAACATTTGTCCCCTCATTTGGGAAATAATGATTGTCCTCTGAAGTAGGGGCACATTTTGTCTTCTATATTCAGGGACGAAATATGTCTCTTAATTTGGTGATAAAATCAGTCCCTTTGCACGAGATGGCATTTGTCCTTAATTTTAAGGACGTAATTCATACCTTATCCCAGAGATAACATTTGTCCCTGAAACTAAGGATGAAATCATGTTTTTTTATCCTTTATAGATTCGGGGACGGGGTATTGATAACTACTATTAATCGTCCCCAAAATATTCAATCGTCCAACATCAACTACTAGTCATGAACAAATATAAAACCATATAAATATTTATAAAGCATATAAAACAATGAATTTTTTTATGGAACTAAATAAAATTAGTAGATGTTTACTATTTATTTCATTTCAATAACGTTAAACCATATAATCAAACATATAAAGCATTAAATGCTTTATTAATGAAGAAAAGCATTAAATGCTTTTTCGGAAGGAAATAAGCATTATCAATTTATTATTATTACCTTCCTAAAAACTCATTATTTGAGGTATGAAAAGACAAAAATTATTTTTTTCTTATTTTATTCCTAATGATATCCAATTATTACCTAAATACCATCACCACCCATTTATTCCTAAAAATGATATTTCGTCAATTATAAATATGTGCAATTACTTGTCTTCGCAATATTAGAAAAATGGAGGCATTTCTAAAATCAATTATGTTAATTGTTTGTGTGGTTCTATCTAGTGAATCCGTTATTGCTCAAAGTATGTTTTTCCATCATAATTATAATTAAAAGGTTTAATACATAGTTATTTCCTTAAACATGACAACTTTTACAGTTGCCGCCAATAATTTTAAAAATTCTCTAACAGCCCCTTAAACTTTGCAAAAGTGCATTAACCAGCTCCCTCAATGCCACGTGTTACAATTCGATGGAGAGAGGAAAACAAAAATTGGACATCTTTGAAAATTCAAGCTCATCACAAGGTGACAAATGACATCAAGAGACTGGGAAGTGCACTATTACCAAGTTTAAGGGATATTAAAGACTTTTCAAAAAGTTACCCAGTTTGAGGACTAACCATGCATTAAGCCTTCTAAAAAATTTAAAAGTACTAATATCTTAGTAATTTACAAAAAATGTTATCTTCTTTACGACTATCACATTGTTTTTAAGTTGTTGGAATTTATTTATCCATGTCTAGCAAAAACTATACATAAATCTATGTGTATATATTCGGCAGAATTGTTTTTGAAACATACGATTGAATTTGGATTCAGCGAGTATTAATAATTTTCTTTCAAAAAATTGTTTTCTCACTCATATAAATGAATTTGTTTTCTTATATATAGAAAACGATGTGAAGAGATGCAAAAAGTAATCGTTATTCTTTGGGAGGTACGAGAAAAATGGGAGTGAATTGTGTAAACAAAATTTTATCAAGACGTTTCCGAAAGATGAGTGCATTTGCCAAACTTTATAACTAAATGAAGAAATTTGTCCTAGTCATCGACGTTGTAATTGTAATGTCAAATGCAGCTAAGATAAATATATTTGAATTCATCATCATCATCAACATAGTGATTTTGAGACAAAGTTTTATGAGTTTTTTCAATCATGTGCTGGTTTCAAAACCTGATTCAAAGTAAGATGTAAATTCATATTAGCAAGAAAGGAAATGAAAGTGGAGAAGGTGATCAATATAAAAGATTCTCTAACGTTGAGGTCAAACATTACTCTAATGTTGATTCAATCCTTACCTTTCATTTCAAGATAAAATGTATGAATTATAAATATTTTTATCATTATCTTTCTCATGACTAGAAGAGATAGAAACAGTAGTAGAATAATGTTTGGCCCTCGATATTAGAAAATCTTTATCCTGTAAATTTAGAAGCCAAATTGATGTTATATTTGAATGAAAAGGCTATGCAACCTATGTAGGTAGGCAAATAATATTATAATGGGTTAATGCATCTGTACCTCCCTGAACTTGTCCAAAAAGGGCTGTTGCCACCCTGAACGTTGAAATGTGAAAAATAACCCCTTGTACTTGTCTAAAACACGTCATTTTACCCCATTGTACTGATCTGGCTTGCTACGTGGATGACCATCAAAATAAATGCACTTGAAGTATGTTGGTGAAATAGAAAATGAATAAAAAAATCCATAACATTTAAATTCTTACCATTCAAAATCCCTAATATATGTTCTTCGTCTTCTTCAAAACTTCATTTCTATTCTAAATATTTTCTTCAATTAATCATAATATTGTATCGATTCTTGACCCGTTATTTTCATCTTCTTGTTCTTGAAACCGATATTTTTACGAGGGGGTAAATTAACATATTTTGGACAAGTACAGGGAGCTATCTGTCACATTTCAAAATTTAGGATGATAACAGCTCTTTTTGAACAAATTCAAAGGGTGCAGATGCATTAAGCCTGTTATAATTAGAGTAACATTGCTAGTTGCAATAAAGTGAAACAGGCCATATATTTAAGATTTATATATCCAATCACAGCATTTTATTGTAAAAAATGCATGTGAATTGCTCCTTTCTTATTTGAATGCTCATACGCGTGCGGCGTGTGCCTGGCTTTATTTGATCTATCATTTTGTTATCTCGCATATTATGAATGTTGAGAGGTGGTTTGGAGACAGCAACTTGAGTTTTGTGCAGCAGATATCTTTTCTATCATAGACAAGGGAGGATGCAATATTTTACATGAAGGGGGTTAAAACTAATGGATATTGCTTAAAAGAAAATAATGTATAAATAAAATTACAATTACCTACACCGGAAAATAAATAAGATACATATAAAAAATCGTGACATTTTTCAAGTCACAAAATTCATTTACTTGTAGGAGTTTTTTCCATAAAAAAATTTGTAAGAAAATCATAATAAATTAGACGCAATAACATTACAAAAAAAATCAAACATATGCATTAAAATAACACAACCCAAATTTAAATATATAATATACTTTAAAAAATTAAGAATAAAAGTAAAACTAATCTCAGTGTAAAATGAAGAAAATTATAAGTAACTATATAATGACAATGGCAAATGAAGATGATTATACAATAGTAAATGTTAAAATCATTAAATTTGAGGAAAAAAAATGTAGGAAAAAAGATCCTTTAAAAATGTAAAAAGAAAAATGATGGTACTAGGGTTTGATCCCATGCCAAGCATATGGAGCTAAGGAGCTTTTGTCTTACCATCTCCTAGAACACCAACCCTCTATATCCTTGTCTACATTTGTATATAAGTAGTACATTTTGAAATATTAGGGACCCTGATTATAGACATTATGGATGACAAGGAACAAACACTTGTGGCACCTGGTCCACACGCATCATCATTCAATTGTTCGAATGGCTAAATGACATCGATACGGCTGGTCAGATGTAGGTAGTTGTGGATGGCCGTGATGTTCAAAAGGGAGGGCTATCACCTGCCATTTGTTAAGTGCAATTCGGATGCTATTGTTTTTTCAAGATGATGAAACGATTACTTATGGCCTATTTGTTAGTAATGCTGTGGTAACTTTGTGTGTGCTACTGCTAAATTGGGGTGGATAACTACTCCTCATGTTTCAATTCTAGAAGCTGATGCCATTTCCGTTCTAAGGCACTATCGTGACTAAAAGGTATCGGGTTTCAATAGGTGACCTTGAGATCAACAATTTGATTTTATTTAATAATGTTAATTAAGCATGAGTCAGACTTCTCTTATTTTTCTTCTATTGTCTTGGAATGTAGAAAGTTAGCTCACACCTTCATTTCGGCCATTTTAAAACGCTAATTGTCTAGCATATATTATGACTAGAGTTGTTTATTTTGATGAGTTCACGAGCTGAGTGATTATCTAAAACACCTCAATGTGTTACCCATCTGCTTCATTATGATCAATTTACAAATT
Source organism: Euphorbia schlechtendalii (assembly GCA_949673415.1). NCBI lineage: Eukaryota > Viridiplantae > Streptophyta > Magnoliopsida > Malpighiales > Euphorbiaceae > Euphorbia > Euphorbia schlechtendalii. Next base: position 6,204 of record CATIWQ010772007.1, on the reverse strand, counting down.
TTTTTCTGAAATGAAAAAATATGTTCAACCGTAAGATCGATCAAAAGATATTTCACTCTAACACTCTTGATGCTCATTTTAACGAGTTTATCAATTCCAAATAGTTAAAAATAATTAATAAACAGTAATAGTATTTTAGCTGTTGTTGAATGGTGCAGAGTGGCCCTACTGAGATATCCTTAAAAGTAAGCTGTCAACATTTGCACTGCCCCGTCTTCATAAATGTCAAGGTGTACGTTGCAACTTATTTGGCCTTTAATGAATTATATATAATTCTATTATTATCTATATTTACTGCAATTATGGTTTATATTTGAATTAATTTTTTTTTATTGAAACAAGTACCTGTTAATATTAAAAAAATCAAATCCTATATGTTAGTTTTTTATTGGTCAAATCCAATATGTTACTAAATGTGATTTGAATAAATAAAATTATTAGTAGAAAATAATTGTTCAGATTGTACAGGAGCCACAATATAATACTGATATTAAAAATAAAGCTTAACATTCCTGTTCAGTAAAAATTACAAGCCCGATAAAAAAATTCGAACAATGAGCCTAGTTTTGATGCAAAAAATGCCATTTTTCTTGCTTTTGTGTCTTCCCATGTAGATTTTTTAGGTTGTGAAGGTGAATATCATGGAACATGAAGAGGAAGATACTGACACTAATGAGAAGTAGAATACCGGCAGCAATTGTCACTAAGCTGCAGCCAAAGAAAGAAGCAAAATAAAGGATGTAGAATTTTCCGGCGAGGTGGCCGCCATCATCCGGTTCCGCCGGTGCTTATAAGTTTATCTGACATTATTATTAATGAGTCGGTGAGATCTCGGTACTTTGTGTAAAGTATCAGAAAGCGAATTTTGTGTATGTTTTTGGGTTGAATTTCAAGGTGGCTTGGAATGGCAACTGTAACAGAGTTGCCATTTTTCACAATCCTTAACTTATTTGATTAAAAACCATTAAATCATGACTAATCCACTTGTGTGAATCAATGTGCTCCATCCATAAGTTACTACTTCTGTAAGTTCAATTTAACATGGCTCTGATCTACTCAATTCTTACTCAAGTATACGCACCAACTGTCATTCAATTTCATGTCTCAGACCTCAGTAGGCCACAATGTTGCTTTATTTAGTATCTTTAACGAAATTGATATTCAAACATTATATGATGACTCATCCTCTTGTGTGAATGCAGGTGCTTTATCTGTAAATTACTAGTTCTGCTAATTTATTATTGATACATTATGCACACCAGCTAGTATTTCACTCCAATATATATGGACTTCAGTTGGTTACCTTAGTATCTGTTATTGTTTCACTAAAATATAGGCTTCATCATCTTATTTTCAGAAGCACAAAACCTCACCAAAATGTTGATTATATTATTTCTTCTTGTTAGTTCCATTTCCAGTCCCTCTTTTTCCATCGCTGAGAGCTCACTTTCAAAAGCAGAAATTTCTTCAAGCTCAAACTTACATTGTGTTGGTGCAGAAACCTGAAGGCGATATGTGTAATTTTGGCTAAGTTTTCTTTCATTTTATTCATACAATTGAATTTGAATCCAAGTCAAAAAAATTTTGAAATCGATAAATTTATTTCCACCGTATTTGTTTTCTTATGAAGTAAAAGATGTGAAGAGGTGCAAGGACGACCAGACATTCTGTGGGAGGTGCTAAAACGATCACGGTGCGAGTGAATTATGTAAACAGGACTTTATCAACAAGTTTCCAAACAGTAATCCAGATGGGTGCACTTGCGAAAATTTGTTTCAAAAGGGTGATCAAGTTTGTGCTATTTATAGAGGCTGTACTTGTCCTGTTGACTGTAGCTAATATATAAAAATACTTGAATAATTTGAAATAAAAAGTATAATATCGATTATTATTTATGCTCAGTTGATTTATTATTATTTTTGATCAATTTTAAGACACATTTCTATTATGTGCATGGTTTTAAAACCTGTTTCGAATTAACTAATATAAAAATGAAATCATGCATATTATGAAGTATAATATAATTATGTCATGTCAGTTGATAATTTATCAAAATTTTTAATAGCAATTTTAGAAAAACAAGAATTTTTTTTGTACAATATATATACTATTATTAAAAATTGATACAGTTCTTATGTATTCAGTTAAACATTAATTGTATATTTAACTTTACAAGCACAAATTGGTGTTTTGTTGGCTTATGAATATAAGTAGCTACTCGAACCAATTGTATATTTAACATTTAGGACAAGTGCCGATTATAACGATGCATTAGGCCACTTTCATTTGAATGGATTAGCAGTGGAGGCACAAGTATTTAATTCTACAATGCTAGTTGTAATGAAGTGCTATATCCTTTAGTTGCAAAAGCAATCATGTTCCAACAAAAGAATATTATAGTTAAATAAATAAGATTTGGTAAATTATTAAAACCCAAAAAACATAAAGAACTAACAATAAAACGTTCACAAGAACATTAACGAATGAATATATTATTTGATTTGTCACATACTGCCTGGTCCTTTCATTTAATAAGCATGTATATGGTTTGATGTTCAAAATACACTCTTCGGCAGATTCTGGTCTTTGGGAGAGATTCTTCCTAAAAACAAACCTTGGTCGGAGTTCCGGCGTTAGCATTCCAACTTTCAAGTTAGTATGTGGAGTAGGAAAGAAAACAAAAGACAAAGAGAATGTGTTGAACAAGATACATAAAGAATGGGGAATAATGGGGTTTATATAAGGTTTTAGTGCTTACGTGACAGGTAGGGCCCACCAAGCCTACTCTTTTATTGGTTGGTCACCTGCAACATGAGGCGCGTAGTCGATGAGGAGGCTGTCGTACGGTCTAGTGTAGCAGAGCCGTTCTAAGGGCTTGACACGGCCGGAGCCTGGGGGAAACACATATACGTGGCCTTCTCTCTTCCAAGTAAAGTTCTCAACGATCCCTTGGGACCACTGACAAGGCGTACCTCACAATACGTCACCTTGACATAGCTGATGGCTTATCCAATACTCATAGAACGAACCTTCCTAAGACGATCCCTCAAAGCTCAAAGGTGATGAGGGCTCGGTTTTGGCAACCTGAGATGATGGGAGGATCCGGCCATCCAGGATGTCCATTGTTGACTGTTATATGGCCTATTAGTTTTATTTCAACTTAATACATGACTTCCATGAATTTGTTTCCAAACATCTATTAATTGTTCATGTATTTTTTTGAAGTGCTCCTTACAACCCCAAAGCTGATGCAGATACTCACATTCTATAAAATAATTTATTGAGAGTGCTATTTGGTCCTTTCATTTAATAAGCATGTATATGGTCTATTGGTTTTATTTCGACTTTATACATTACCTCTATGAATTTTTTTAAACACCTATTTGCCCCAATTGATCCAAATAACTTGATGTACTTGTCTAAAGTGCTATTTACAACCCCAAAACTGATGCAGATAATTACATTTTTATTGATAGAGTGAAATTGGAGTTTTTGAGGAAAATATAAAAGAAAACAATAATACTAATTGTTTTCCCCTCTTTCTCTACGTAGGTTCATCTTCTTCCTTAAGATGAAAGACATTTACATTGTTTACCTCAAGATTTAATCAATTGAAAAAAAACATTCAACTGTCAGCACACCTCCTCACCTTCTTCTATGATATATCCTATGTGGCAGCCATGCATTCGCAGCAATTTCATCTTTCATTTCACCTCTCCTGCTTATCTCATTTTCATAACACGAGAGAAGACTGAAGACGGAGATAATCCATTGATCGGAAAAATAGCAGTTTCACCTGAATCAGTGGAAAGAGCATTTAATCCTCCGAAATCATCGCCAGAAATGAGCATCTGCGCGCGATGGATAGAAACCTCCTAAGGGAATAAAAAAATATTGGATGAGGAAGAATTCTGGAAACTGCAATCAACATTGTCATTCATCAAACTTCTGGAAAATTTTCCAAACTCTGGTCAAAATCTCAATGTCTTAAATTATTCCTTTAAAACTTTTATTGTTGTAATTAGGACGCTCAATCAAGGATTAACGACTCAATATGAATTTGAAGATCAAAATTTGTTCATTTACTTATTTTGTTGATTGTTTCCGGGATTGATGAAGACGAATCTAGATTGGGATTCTAAGGTTTTTTCTTGTTGACAGTTGATTTTAGGAATTTAACTTTTTTCATTTATAATTTGTTGGCACATTTGGATTCTGGGTCACTGGATTGAAATTGAGGAGCTATTTATGGTTAATTTTGGTTAGACGTTTCAAAGATGATATCTTTGTAACTTTAATGCGGCTTTTAATGAAATTTTTAGGAACTTTTCTTTGTAACTTTTACCTTTTCATGCCATGGGTTGAGTGATTTTTAGTTTGACTTTTCAGCTTAGCTAGTGTAAAACACTCTTCTAGGTGAGATTGTTGGTTTACCTCTGGTCAAGTATGAAAAAATTATTGGATAAATATATTATTATTTGTCTAAATTTTACCAATACAATTTATGTTTTCCTGTGTTAAGTTTTCATACAACTATTATCTCATTTTATCCTAGTTATTCATTTTTCTATCCAAATAATATAACATTTAAGTTATTTTCATTAACAGAAGTGTTTTCTATCCGTCACTATTTTTCTAATTCTAATATCTAAATAATTAAAATGATTTTAATAGTTTAACACATAAATATCTTGTTCTTTTCATTCGTTTTTCAAGTTTTAAATTTCAACAACTTTACACTTTTTTTTTGTCTTCTTCCCATATTTTTATCTTGGGTCCACAGCCACAGGGACAACCACGAGCAATAGGTAATAATTTTCATCATGATGCTAGAGATTTTATATCCACCAAACTGTTACCCAAGTGTGAACTGCCAATGTTTGATGGTTATGAAGTTGAAGCATGGATTAGCAAGTGCTGGAAATTTTTTCAAATTTTTGAGGTTACAGAAGTGAAAAAAGTGGATTTGGCAGCGCTTTACTTGCAGGGAAAGGTGGAAAAATGGTTTAAAAACTGGATTTCCAGTCATCCTCAGGCTTGTTTGGAATTTTTCCTAGAAGAAATTGGGAAAAGATTTCAAGAAATGGAATTGGTTGATGCTGTTCAGCAGTTGAATCAGCTTAGGCAGACCTCAACGGTGTCTGTTTATCAGGAGCAGTTTGAAGATGTAAAATTGAAGGTGGAGAAAAAAATCCTACAATTGATGATGCATTTTACAGAATTCTTTTCTTCTCTCTCTTCTTATCTTCTTCTCGTCTGAATTCTCGATCTATTCTTCTTCCATAGATCGCATCCTAACACATGCTTCAATGAAAGTTACTGATTTTATGTCTGGTTTCTTTTCCTTTGCCTCAATCTATAGTGGCTTGACATGTTTCAAGTTGCTATAGTTTTGTTGCATCTGTTTTGTGTAGATTGGTTTCTTGTTTTAATTGCTATAGGCTTTATTACATATATTCAGTTTCTTGTTATTTCTTAACTTCACTGTTTTGGAAATTTGTTTCTGTAGACTGTAGCAATTCCCATTTTCAAAGGTACGAGTATGCTTATCTATTATTGTTGAGAATATCTAATTTGTGTTACTGTGACTTAGTTTACTCTCTTCTTGTTTTGCTGACTGATCCACTGTCATATTTTATTTAATTGTGCAGACGAGCAGTTTGTAAATGGATGCAGAGTTTTGACAATTGCAGGAAACACGTAAGTTATAAAATAAACATAATACAGCAAGGATTACCATATTAATCCCAAGTGTGTTAATTTTCTCAATAAATGGCACTTGATTAACAGTGCATGCCGTCTATTAATGGTCAAATTCTTAGAAAAATTATGTATATAAGTTTAATGTGTCAAAATTGAAGTCCAAATACATGGCCTGTTAGCATGAGTAGGCAGAAAGAAATTAAACTACACTATCATATCCTATTTATTTCGTTTTATATCATGTTTTAGGCTCTTGCCATTAGATAGAGTTGCTGGAGCTATTCAAAGTACATTCAAAACAAGATTTGATCCAAGTGGATCACGTTGGTAGAACATTTCTCGTGAAACCAAGGATTATTATGGGTGTTGCTATACACCGCCCGGTATTACTTCGCGCCGCCCGTATTTTTTACAAATACGGACAAGAAAGGACAACTAATATACGTAGGCGGACAAAATTTCCGCCTACGCTACATCACGGGCGGACGTGAAATCCGCCAA
>CATIWQ010771995.1:0-10860 GCA_949673415.1 Euphorbia schlechtendalii | reverse complement strand
TTTATATTTAATTAACATATATATATATATATATATATATATATATATATATATATATATATATATATATATATATATATATATATATATATATCATGTTCGATGAATAATATAGTTTAAAAATATAATATAATTAAAATTTAATTAATAATGCATATTTCATATGTTTTAGAATTAAACAATTAATAAATTAAACTATTAACAATAAGCTTCATTCAAGTAGAAACAAACATTCATTATAAACAAAAGACTGTTGATGTAATTCATTCAAAATAACATATTTTATGAATTATCATGGTGTTCCCATACATGTTCTATTAAAGCATTGTGAAGTTCATAACGTGTTATTATATCCTTAAGTTTTCTAATGTGTATTTATTTAGTAATATCTATTAGTAATAAATTAGCTCAAAATATTCGAGACTTCTAGTATAGTGCTAGTATTTTGAAGTGATAAATATAGATGTTCTTATTATAACTCTGACATCAACTATATCTAGATACTGGAATTGCGCATTTGACATTGCTTTCCGTGGCCTTAAACTTGGTTGATTTCAGGTCTGTGGAATGCACGTCAGCATCAATGCAGGCATTTATTTTCTTCAGCAAATTATATCGTGAGCGCAGGAACAAAGAGATACGAAGTTTTATTGCAAAAGCTGTCAATTTCATTCAAAAAATCCAAACACCAGATGGCTCATGGTATTATATTACAAAATATTTGGTTGGAATTTGACTACACATGGTATTATATTGCAAATAGTATTAGATATACATTGTTGCAGGTGCATAAATTGGGGAATATGCTTCATTTACGGAACATGGTTCGGCCTTGCAGGATTAGCAGCAGCAGGCAAGACTTATGAAAACTGTATGGCTATTCATCGAGGGGCCGAATTTCTTCTTAAATCACAAAGGGGTGATGGTGGTTCGGCCGAAAATTACCTTTCATTCCATTGTAAGGTACTTTTTTTTCACAAATTTGGTTATTGTTTTCTTCGTAAGTACAATCCCGGCCCATACTAGTGCACAATAATTTTACTGAGTTGGCTCGGAGCTAGGCGTAGAAATTTGGTTAATTTGTACACAAAATTCCAATATATAATTTGGTGCAAATTGCATTAGCATTGATGGGTTTGATTCATGGTGGACAGGTCAGTTTATACTTAAGGCATTAATTAAGTTAATTATCCTTAATAAGGCTCGGGTTTGATTTTATTTATAAACAGGCTGCGAAAACTGTTGATTAATTCTCAGACAGAGCTTGGCGACTTTCCGCAAGTAATGTACTGATCGCTGCTTAGTTTTTTATATACTTTATTAATTTGTGCAATTGTGCTTGCATAGAAAGGAAAATCATGATATAGTGACTATGTTGAAAATGATTTCAAACTGATATTTTTCCCTAACATTATATTATATTTGAAATCCCAATTTGGTAAACTGATTTAGATATTATTGGCAGGAATTAATAGGAGTATTTATGAGGAACTGCATGTTGTACTATGCAGCATCCAGGCAGATTTTTCCTACGTGGGCTTTGGGAGAATACTGTCAGTATGTTCCTTTACCTATAAAATATTGTTGGAACAACTTATAGAAATTCACATCATACTGTTATTGTTTTTCCAAGTTATAAATGGCATTTCATTGTTACTTAATGAAAAGTTTCAAAAATACAAAAGAATTAAAAATTCTTTTTACTTGATACAAAATTTCAGCTTCTGATACATAACAAAATCTCTAATTATGTTCACTATAGTTAATGAACTGATTATACAAATCTCATTTTATTGATACAAATTTCCATACTTACATATACTTGATATTATCAACGGATACAATTGATATGTCTAACTGCAAGCAAAAACACCGAATACAAATGAAAAAATTAATGTACAAATAGACAAAAAAAAAAAAAAACAAAACCTTTTATCTTCTTTGGAAATTGAAAGATCTAATGGCCACAGCAAATATAACTGCAAAGAGGATACAAAACCCAAACACCATAACTGCAACTACTCCAACAAAATCATGTTTGAACCCATAATAATCTCTCACAAAATCTTCTATAATCTCTCCACTTTCAAGTTTATCCTTCATATCTCCGAATTGCGTTGTAATAAGTCCGTACAATGTCCAAGAAATCGGGCACGCCCAATAGTACCATCGCCACCAAAGCGGAATCCTCTGTTACATGTATAAACATCGTTATTCCCATACATAACACATGCAACAAATGTTTTAAATCAAAAGGTAAAGAGCAAAAAATGACTTACAGTTCTGGGGACGATGAAACCCGAAAAGAGGTTCCAAATCCCGTAAAAAGCTGCCGCAGCTATCGTCGCTATGTGGTGGTTTGGTGTAATCGCTACAGTCATCATGCCGTAAAAGGTGAAGTACAACAACGTGAAGTACATGAAGAATAGGTACCAAAAGAACTTTGCGACGGTCCACTCGAACGAAATCATCGAGTATGTTATGATGCTGTACACCGCGGCTTGTGAGAATACATACGGAACCTCAACCAACACCTGTCGGAAAAAAACGTACAAAAAATTTATTAAACACGGGATTTCGTAAAAATAAACCATGTCAATTCTCGTAAAAATCGTTAGGTACCTGGGCATATGCGTAGGCCATTGCTGAGTACATTCCAGCGGCTCTTTCTCTATAAAAGACGGTTCTCTCGACAGAAACAACAGGCTGAACCGATGCTGCGTTTTGCACACCGAGAAATAGAACCGCGGCGTACATTGATCCAGCCGAATTAAAGATATCTTGTCTCTGTAACCTGCATTGGAAAAAAAACCGCAATATAGTGAGAAGGTTGAAAGTTGACTTTTTTCGTGAAATTTTTTTGTTCAGATGTTTTTTAGTACTTACTTTTTCGAGCCTAGATCCCAGAAGATTGTCCCGAACATCACTGCTATAACTGTTGTGAACAAAAATCTTACTGCGGTATAGGGCGGATTTCGCCAGTATGATAACCGTTGCTTCCATAAACAAGCTCTGCATTGGGTGAAAAACGGCTGCGAGTATTTTTTCAGGAAATGGAGGTCCTTGGAACCTGGAGCAGGTGTTTTTAGCTCGTTTATCAGAGCTTTGTTTCTCCTGAAATGAATTGCAATATCAACACGTTAAGACTAATTTTTTCGTAACTAGAAGATTTATCAGTGTAAATGTCAAATTAACCTGTTGAGGTCTGAATTCTTGTAAATGACAGCAAAGTCAACATCCAAAGTTGTTTCTTGTGCAGAACTTGTGACTTCTAGCATCCAAGTTGCGGGGTTATAACCGTCTTTTATTTTACTAACTCCTTCAATTCCCTTCAAAAAACCAAAAGGTAATCGAATCAGCAAAATGTATATAACAAGATTTTCAAATATATGATATGGATAATTTCAGTTTCTGCAATGATACCTCAAAGTAATTTATTAGATGACACGATTGGCGCCCCAATGGACCGACATAAATCTCCTCGCCTCCTCTCTTCATCAGGAAAAGCTGCAAAATCGTTATAAAAAACACACACATGAGAATGATGTCTAAAAATAGTAAGAAACGTAAGAACAACAAAGAAGTAAATATAACGATTTTCTTACCTCATCGAAAGCCTCAAAGATGTCGATACTCGGCTGATGAATCGTGCACACAACAGTCCGTCCCGTGTCCACAGTGTTCCGAACCGTTCTCATAACTATCGCAGCCGCTCTCGCATCAAGACCAGAAGTTGGCTCGTCCATGAATATTATCGAAGGGTTCGCTACAAGCTCAACCGCTATGGTCAACCTTTTTCGTTGCTCGGTAGAAAGACCGTTAACTCCCGGCAGACCAACCAAAGCTCCTCGAATCGGATTCAGCTCCACAAGCTCCATTACCTCATCAACAAACATCTGCCACAAAAACCAGATCATATTAACTAAATTACCATATTATCCTTTCTCGCGAGCCGTATTCACAAATCAGAAGCTTTCTTACCTTTCTGGTATTGGAGTCGACTTCAGAGGGCAGACGAAGCCACGCTGAGTAGACCAACGACTCGTAGACCGTAACATAGGGAGAGTGAATATCGTTTTGCTCGCAGTAACCCGAGATTCTGGCGAATGTTTCTTGATTTTTGTTGTACCCGGAAATCGTGATGGTGCCCTCGACGTAACCGCCGGTTTTCCTGCCAGCTAGGACGTCCATCAGAGTGGTTTTGCCGGCGCCGCTGACACCCATCAGAGCGGTGAGTACGCCTGGCCGGAAAGCGCCGCTCACGCCCTTCAGCAGCACCAGCTTATCGTCGTCGACTCCTCGAGCTTTCATTTCGGGCGGCATGTCGACTGAGTATATGATGTCGTCGAACGCAATGGAATGCGGCTCGAATGGGAGAACCATTCCTTTCTTCCTGTTATTGCTCTCCTCTACGATTTCTCCTTCGTTTTGGTTGACCGATTCTTTGTTTTGGGAATCTTCGGATATTATAGCCTGGGGCTTCTCGAAAGCTGCAAATTTTTGTCAAACAGAAACATTTTTTTTTCATTTACCGAACCACGAAAATGAGACTGATCCATTTGTGTTAGTGACACTTACGGCTGAGATAAGTGAGAGCCAAAGCGTAGAAGAAGTTGAATAGGAACATGAAACCGACCATTGCGGCTAGCCCGATCCAATACCAATATGCTTTTGTGAAGAAACCTCTACTCTTCAGCACTTGAATTCCTAGTGTTTCGTTTGTGCCTGCAGGAATCTGCGCATTTTTTTCGAGTAAAATCAGATATCAAAACACATATGAATAAATGTTCGAAAAAAGTCGTAGTACTTACATGATTCCATTTGTCTCCGAGGAATTCATTAACTACTATTGCATTTTGTCCGTACATCAATGGTGAAATCCAGTATCCCCAAATCCACCATTTCTTTATATTCTCTGGAGAATTTAATAATCGAAAACATAAATGCTTTGACTGAGATAAGTAAGAAAAACAGAACAAATGAAAGAAATTTTTTTCATTTCATACCTCTAGATAAGACAAAGCCACCCAATGCGAAAAGAGTAACCAGTGAAAATGCTCCAAATGTGTTAGCCACAATCATGTTCCTTCCAACTGCAGCAAGAAACCGAAAAAGCGCGTTCGCCATTTGGTTAACAAACAAAAGCAGAAGATACTGCTTCAAGAACCTGCAGATTTCGGTAAAACATATCAGAAAAACTCGCAATCCAATAAAAAGTAAATATATTTTTGTAAGAGATTTTTTTACTATACCTTGAAATACTAGGATCATATCCAATGACATGATAAGTGAGAAATGTCCAAACTCCAACTTCGACAAACGACATGGGAATTTTAAGAATCCAGGAAGGAAGAGAGTAAGCCCAAGCCGGGAAGAACTGAAGGTCCCTTTGCTTGTAAAACACAGGAAGTTTCGCGACAGTCATAGTCAACTCTGCCATACCATTAAACATCACCACCACTAAACCGACAAACAAAGCCCCTATATAAATGCCTCCATCTACAACAGTTTCCCGGGGCATCTCGGTCCTCAAGAACAGAGTCATCGAAACAAAGGCCATGACTGTCAACTGAACAAGCTTGAATATGTAGACAAACGAGTTTCTCTTCATAAGCAAGAAGTCTCTCGCAATGCAAGCTTTGAGAAGCTCGGTTCTCTTGACTCCGTACTTTTCGGTTGCCAAAGCGGCCGGGTGGCTCTTGCTCTTGTCGTATGGAACTGAAAGCTCTTCCTCGATTTGCCTCCCCACGTCATATGACTGAAACGCCTCTGAAAATTCTTGTACGGTCACGAAATTATACGGCTGGTCTTTTCGCGCCCAATACTGCTTTTGGTCTTTCCTTGAAGTCACCTGCGACAATAAAATGCACGTATCTTGGCACTGGTCAAAAGATTTTGGCTTCTAATGCTAATTAAATTAGGATGTATTTGCTATTGATTTCCCTGTGCCAGAATCTGCTGTCATAGATTTTCGTAAAGCAATCTCAAATTGGAAGAGTTTATTACCTCCTGTAAGAAGTCAGCCACGCCTTTCCTTTGTGGACACTGGAAGCCCATGTGATGGAAAAAGCCGAGAACTCGTTCTCGAGGGCCTTGGTACACGATCTGACCGTCGGATAACAGGATGATGTCATCGAAGAGATCGTAGGTCTCGGGAGCTGGCTGGAGTAGCGAGATGACTGCGGTTCGGTTCAGAATATGAATTGCTTGCCTCAGCGAGTTTACGATTTGGTAAGTTGTTGAGCTGTCCAAACCAGTCGATATCTCGTCCATAAATAGTACTCTTGCAGGTCCAACAAGCATTTCACCTGTTGTGACACGCTTCCTTTGTCCGCCTGAAATGCCTCTTATCATTTGATTTCCGACCAAAGTATCAGCACATACATCCAGTCCTAAAATCTGAAAATTCAGGACCAAATAAAATTAGACATCATATTTTCGAGCCGAAAAAATCGTTTATGATCTAATTTAGTACGAAAAATAACCTTTAAAATGTAGTCTGTGACCACACTTGTCTCCTGGCCTTCTGTTGCTGCAGCCTGTAATACAAACAGAATTAGCCTTCTCGCTATTCTCTATAATTATTTTTCGATCCAATTGTAAGAATCGGGAAGAAACATTGACTTTACCTTCATGAAAACATCAAGATCGGGGTCGGGCTTTATATTCGCGGCTTTCTCTCTTCTAGACAACTCAGCCAATAAATCTGCAAATTACAAAACTATTAGTTCAAGGACGTCAAGAAAATGTTCAAAACGGAAAAAAAAAATTCAGCCAATGATCTAACCATGTTGAGTTCCAACACCCTGACACCTGGCGGAAAAGGCCAAAGTTTCTCTTACAGTCATTTCTCCCAAATGAATATCATTCTGACTAATATAAGCAGCAGTTCTTTGCGGGATGAACTCATTCATCTCATGTCCGTTGTAAGTCACATTACCAGAAAACTGCAAGAGACACCAATTCATTATCGTATCAAACAAGAAAGAATTTGACTCCTTAACGTTTTTTGAACACTTTAGGTAAATTACCTTCAAAGAAGGATCAAGTTTTCCTGCCAGTGCCAACAAAAGTGTAGTCTTTCCGGAACTCGGAGGACCCAAAAGCAAAGTCATTCTGTAACACACTAATAGGATCACGAAACGAACAAAAAAACATATAATCCGAAAATTGTATATGTACAAAATTGTTTTAATCTAACCTTGATGGCTTGAGTACTCCACTAACATCTTTAAGGATGGTCAATGGGCTTTTTCGATTCGGTAGAATGTGAAGGTAATTCAAGGAACCCTGCAAATGTTGACTTACAGTAAACAACCAAAATCCTTATGAAACAACACATAATTTAATTCTGATTCTAATTTTCGAAACGAAATAACTCACCTCAACTATATTGACCATGAAGTTGACGAAGGAAGGCAGAGCTCTACTTCCAACATATGCTTCTGCTTCGATATTCAAGTGCTCGAATCGAACTTCAATCGTCGGTGTTTCAATCCCGACTCTAAAAAAACAAGCAAAACCCATTTAAAACATTCCAAGCACAAACAATAACATCGATTTCGCTAAGTTTTTTTTTTTTAACGAAAACAACTACCTTTCGATCCGGTTCTTGAGTTTCCTCAAGAAATTCTCATTGTCATCCTGAGCAACATTAAGCAGCCTGTTGAGCAAAGTTTGCCTGTCCTGAAAACCGAGATCATTAACGTCGATTTCGCTGATCCCGCCCTTTGATGCGCTCATTAAGATGCCTTTCCTCAAACGGTCATAAGTAGGCAATTTCTCAAGTGCAGCCCATCTTAATGCTTCTTCATCATCTTCATCTCTGCCAGATGTGGAAAAAACTTCTCCCCGATTACTATCTCGCCACATCGAAAGGCTGCCACGCCGCCTTAAGCTGCTTCCAGCTCTATAAAGATCACCCTCCATTGCAACTCCAGCCAAGCAATCGATTAATCAGTCAATCAAAACCCCAGTTCTTTGTTTTCTTGAGTTCTTGATGTCAATAAAACCTTAAAAAATGACTTGCTTCAGGATTTGTAAGAAAGAAAAACAAGAATTTGCATTTGTAGGAAGTGGAATATATGCAAAAGGCAAGCTGTTGTTATTGAATTGAAATGTCTCCTACAGCGTGAATGTTGCTTTTGAAAATTCAAAATATGTAGTTGCTATGAAAGTCTTAAAGTCAGATTTATATATGAATACAGCGCAGAATTGGTCAATTACATTGTACTATAAATTATTCATTGATTCTAAACTATAATTAACGGCAAGTTGGATATTTTATTTATTTGCTAAAAAATATAAAGTTGGAGTAGCGGATAAGTGATGATTTGTATTTTTAATCATGGGGCGACTGTGTTCAAACTTGAAAAGTGGCCACTTTAAAATATTTACTATTTATTGGAAGAATCTTGAACCTATTGGTTGCTCATATTAATTCTGCTTATTACTACATTTTTATTTTTGGGTCTAATTAGAGTAATTTTTTTTGGGCAAGTCACCAACTGTCTAGCAACTTTAAAAAATTTTATACTAATCATTAAGAAAAAGAAGAAGAATTCAAAATATTTTTATATGAAAACAACTAAAAATAAAGTGTTGAATAGAATTAAAATATCTTTAGATTGGATATTTTTTAGATGGCGGTCATCATTGATGGCTTTTGTCAACTGATAAGAAAATAATAAAATTGAGTTTAAAAGAAAAAAAATTAAATCCCATTTAGATAACAGGAAGAAAAGGATAGTCATCCAAATAAAGAATCATTAAAGAAAAGTCAAAGTAATGTTTCCATTCAAAGTATGAAGCTGTCAAGTCACGGTTGTTTGGACTTTTCGTAGCTCTCCTAAACCACAAATACCTTTCAAACAAACTTCATTTCGATTTCTGAAACTTATTTCAAATTACTCCATTAGACATTAGTGCGTGAAAGACTGGTCTTGTTAGGGTCTTGAAGCACTTCTAGAAGCTCCTTAGTTATAACTTATATGGTCAACTAATCATTCTTACGGTTCATAAAGGGAATATAGTTATTTCATGAAACGATGGAAAACATATGAAAAAAATGAGCCAATAATTCTTTAGTCTACCTTGCTTCACGTTTGGTTTAAGGATCCTAATTTTCCAATACCAATATCATATTAATTAAAATAATAAAAATACCTATTTACCCCTATGATTTTTGTAAATTTGAAAGTTGATTGGATACTTTATTCTTTTTATCATTTTCAATGTGTATTAAATAAGGGTAAATTGGACAAAATGCGCATTAAAAATCTAAAACTACACTTATTTAAAAAAATTTCAAAGATTTTAAAAGGGCAATTATTAAAAAGGGGGAGTAGAATTGATTTTATGCAAGTATGGAACTATATGTCTGTACTACACATAATTTAATGAAAAATGCAAATACCAACAAAGTATTTTGTTTATAAACTTAAAATTTAAAGAAATTCAATTCATTTCATATATTCCATACCAAATATATGGAATTTAGAGTAAAATTTCACTTTTCACAAATACAATAGGAAAGCAAGTTAGTAATCTGACTTAGTAATTACAATTCAGTTAAGTTGATTTATTCAATTGTGCATGACCTAAAATATTTAGACATATAACTAACATAGTATGCTAAGTAAAGGCTTACTTAGCAGAAGTCAAATACGAATCACTCGGCCAAACTTTGTTGTACTCTATGCTGAGTATACCGAGTTAACACTATGATAACAATATATGTTTTTAACATTTGTTTTGGATAGAATATTCCTAGTTGATGCTTTTCAGGTCTCAAGGATGCACAAAACGTAAAAAAAACAATCATGTGATCCAACAACAGAAAAAGCTGTCAGTACGAAATGTCGACTTGTTCACACTAAAATCCAAGCAAAACGAATAGTCTCGCCTCATTTCAGAATTAGCCACGCCCACCTGCCCAGATCAACACTTCAAGCAAATCAATTGAAGCTTAGCATTTTGCGCATATATCTTGTATGACATAATCAATTTAAAGATTGAAGCGTGATATTTTCATCAATGTTTTATCCTTACAAATTAACGGATTAATCCCGCACATCAACGATTACAAATCCGTCTCACAATAGATTCAAATATGTCTTAAACTGGAAGAGAAGATAAATCGGAGATTAAACGAGATTAAGAACAAGTTTGTAACGGCTACTTCAACTCCTTGCCTATTAAAGGAGCTCGAAGGCTGCAATTCAATTTTGGTGAATACACCTAGAATTTCCTATGTGATAAAGCTCTGTCAAATTTACTCAGCATTCAGAAATTCCCAAATTGCAAAGAAGTAATTCATTGAAATCATTATGCTCTTGCATCTTTAGATAGTTAGATCATTGAAATTATATTTGATTAGATCTGTAAGAAGAATCAACGTATCTATAAGTTGAGTTCTTCATAATCTCTGCTTAGTAAAATTATGAGTGATAGTGAGATTGAGAATGGTACTCAAGTCTCATTAAGTGTTATAGCTTGAAAAATGTTTGCTGTAATTACCCTTGTGAAGGCTTTTCCGCTTAGTTGAAGGAGTTGAGAATAGTGGATTAAAGCACAGGGAAGGTATTTGGGAACTGGAGGTAAGCAGAGTTGAAACAATATAAAATTAATGTTTGTAATTTTTCGAACTCTATCTTTTATTTACTCAACAATATTATACTTGTAGGGTTTTATTCCCGAAATACTCAGATTTAACACATATACGAACATGCAAATCTGCAGAAATCGTAAAGAACATATCAATATTTTAACGTGCTTCCTGCTGGCCCAGTGACGGGGTGCAGTCAATGCACGGTGCAAAGGTTTCTGGTAGATTTCATTGATGGCAAAGATTGCAGTAAA
>CATIWQ010771908.1:0-29020 GCA_949673415.1 Euphorbia schlechtendalii | reverse complement strand
AAAAAAAGTCCTCCAATAGTTTACATGTCCCATTCTCTCTAAATAACAATCAGTCGACAACTTACAAGTTGATTACTTCATTTTTTTTGTTCTGTATATTACTTTATGAATGCCCTAAAGAAGAAGCTAAGTCAAGTGGCATAAATCTTAAGAATGGATTGAATACATAAAGGCTAGCTATATATAGAGAGGCTATGGACCAAAAAGGATAACTTCTTGAAATGGCTAGAATTACACCGTTGAAAATTTCAAGATTCCATTCTATGCCTTTTATGGAGCAACATTGCCTCTTCCATTAGAGCATGCGCAACTCCTACTAATTACTAGGTGATATAGGAGCTTGACCCCATCCTACTTAAATATTCTCATTATAATATGAAGGTTAAATAAACAATTATTAACACGCTTTGGTTTTAAATGCATTCCCATGTTCTCCTATGTTTTACTAATACAATTTATATTTCTATGAGTATTAGTATTTCATATTATGACCTTGTCTTTGTTAACATGCATTGGTATTTCATATTTATTACATATACTAACTATTTTCGAAAAAATATGTGAACATAATATATGGCATGCACATAATTTAGCCTTCTATGAATTGGGTTTTTACATGATAACTTTGTTTTGAGCATACTTTATCAATATCATTATTGGATTAATTCTCACATCACTAATCCAAATGCAATGAAAGGGCAAAGTAAAATTTACTTTATAAAAAACAAAATCACCATGCCATGATCACCTAATTGAGAAAAAAAGTAATTCACCCATACGTTATTAGAAAATTTTGACTTACAAATCAACTAGCCCATTGATTTGTAAAAAATGTTTGCATTTGTAATCTATCCTATATTATCCAAGTATTTTTTCCTCGAAAATAAGCAGGAGAAATCATAATTGTTGATTATACCCGTTCTCTCATTTAACGGTTCAAATCCAGTTACCACAATCAGTTCATAGTTGAAAAATACTTACTAGTAGGGTTAAAAATGACCCGAGCCGAGTTCGAATATTGATTGTTCAAGCTCGGCTCGTCAAAGTTTCAATGAACTCGAACCGAGCTCGATCTTTGGTCAAACAAAATTTGAGTTTGGTCAAACCGAGCGAGCCCCGGCCGAGATTAAATCGAGTTTAGCTGAACTTTATTTGATCGAGCTTAGGCGAACTTTAGCCGAACATATTAATTAAATTTTTGTCAAGCTAAGTTTCGTACATAAAATTATGTTTGATCGACTTCGCGAATCAAACTATTATTTGAATTAATTTCTTAGAAATAGTTAAACTTAACGTCAGATATATACCTACGTATATTTATTTTTCATGATATACTTATAATTTATATAATAAATATAATGTTCTTATTTGGACCTGTTGACAAGCTTATTCGTGAGTATGTCTGAGAGCCGCTTATCGAGCATGTTCTCGAGCTTTCAAGCCGAAAACCCGATTGTTCAAGCTTTTTTCCTTTTATCAAAACAAACCTATATTTGTGTTCACGATCAAGATCGTTTATTTACGAATCAAGCTCGAATGAATTTGAACCGAACTAAACATCGATTCGTTCACGAGTATCTTTGTTCTTTTACATCCCTACTTCCTAGCTACTTACTAGAGTCCTTAGCAATTACCAAAAAGAGTTGGTCCATAGTTGGTCCTCAATTCCCTCAAAGCCCAATTGGCCAGAAAAAACCGCAGCCCACTTGTTCGCTTTATCACCTATAAATAGGAAGCCTTTCTTAAAGTAATTTGTGCAACTAAAAACTTGAGCATAATTGACATTACTCATAGTAGCAATGGCATTGAGAATGGTCCTATTTGTTTGTGTATTGGTTGCTGGTTCCGTTGCAGTTGAGGCACAGTTAGGGCTAGGCAGCCTTCTTGGTTTGATTCATATCCAAGGCATTGTGTATTGCACTTCTAATGGCAATATTGGTCTCAATGGCACTTCTACCCCTATTTTCCCTAGTAAGTACTTTTTATTCCTACTTTTGGTTAACAAGTATTGTACATGTTTTACATGATTATCGTTCGGTTGTCACACAATAAACTCACACATCTACAATTGATTTCTAAGTCAAAAAATATTTAGTTGCAGGGTACAAGAGCCTGTACCTTTTGTATTAAAACATTAGGTAAGATAAATGCAAGATAATGAAATAAGAAAAAGCCAAATTACCACTCAATCCGGTGCCGAAAATTTGTCAATTTACTTAACATTCATTTTTTCCTTTTGTTTGTCATTTTATAATATTAATGCAACATTAACAACTTTCTTATACTTTACTTGTATTAATTAGAAAAGAGATTAATAAACAAAGTTATAAGGAAATAACTAAGAAGAAAGAGAAGTTTATAGTAATTTAAAAGAAATATATTAATCATTTTAATGGTGTAATAAATGTTTTATTGGTTTCGATAAAAAATCCTTAAATGACAAATTTCGTCACCGGAAGGAATATATAATAATAGTGCGCAAAAGTTAATTTAAAAACAATGTATATTGATTCTCCCATATAACTATTGAATGTGAACTTGGCTAAACCCACAATCAACAATGAAAATTAATAAAAATGTTTCATATTTCTAATAAAAAAACCCGCTTACAAATGTATTGATCCTTTTACACGATAATTCACGTCTTATAATTATCCTACGCGATTAACATGATTATGACCAGACAATTTTACGTGATTCGCAGATGCTGAAGTGCAACTTCAATGTGGAGGAAGTGTGATTTCTAATACAACAACAAATGGATTAGGAATATTTTCGTTAGTGTTGGACCCTCTAAACTTTGTTGCATCTTCACTATTAAGTGGTTGCTATGTCAAAGTTGCAACGCCATTAGCAACCTGCAACGCAAACCTTCCGGCCACCGGAAATCTGCTCTCTTCCTTGCAATTCATTGAAAACACTCATGTTGGACTCCTCAATGTTGTCAACCTTGTGCCTTCAGGCTTCAAATTTGTGGCATAATTAATTAATCATAATTAAGTATTATTGTTACTTGGTTGACCATTTGTGATATGTTGTATGAATAAGGTCTGTTTATTTGGGGATTGTTTTTGCATGAAATCCTTTCCCTTTGGAAGATTGGATAACGTTGTATTATGTCTTTTGTTTATGTTGTTGTGTCGTTGTCAAGTAATAAAAGCACTCGTGTTGTGTGGTTTTTATACATAATTTGTTTGTGATTCATAATTATCTCTTTGTGGTTAGATTAATCTCGATTTGTAAACAATTTCTAGTGGGATTAAGACTCTAAAACTCACTAGTTTTACCATTAGTTAGTTTTTTATTATTTTATTTACAAATTGGCATCTCTTATTAGTTCAAAATAGTTCAAAAAATCATGGATTAAATTTGTGAAATGCTAAGTTTTTTCTTACAATTTGAACACATGGTAATAAAATTGAAGTAATAAAAAGTCCTCTAGATGCACATGCGAATCTCGGTCATGCCATGTCATCAACTATTGAATTACAATATAGCCAATGTTAATTTTTCTCAATTGTTGTAAGACTTTTATGACCTCATGTCAAATGAATGATAAACTCTAAAAAACTCCAAATATATATTAAAAAAGTCTGAAATCTTTGAAATTCCTCACAGCAATTGACAATCCAAAAGGTCAATAAATAAAAATTGATTAATAGTGTGTTTACAATGAAAAGGAAAGCTAAAAATGTAATTGGTGAACTTTTCAATAGCAAAGATATACAACTTTACAGAATATAGAATGAAAGTGAAAAGAGAAAAGGAAACAGAGATATCAAATCAACTTGAATTTGCACCCAAAGTTTTGTATAAGTATAATTTAGGGGACCCCATTCGAAAGCAAAATTACATAACACATTATCAAACCCAATCATTCAATTTTTATTTTTTTTGAGATACCTTTCATTACATTTTTTTAGATTGTGACTGTTACATATTGTTTGAGAGCATTAAAATAGCGCTATCTAGTTAAAATCAGCTTTTTATTACAATTCTATTAGCATCTGTTGTTACATACGTTATTCAAGTCATTTATAGAGTAAGTTATTTTACTATGTGAATTTGATAGAATAAACTGATACATTTTTTAAAATTACAATTTTTACAAGTTAAAGGAAACCTGTAACTTTTAAAAGTTTAAAGTGAGTACTGATTATTTTGACAAATTCAGGGGTTGATTGATGTACTTATTCAAATTTTTTTATGAAATAAATGTAATACTAATTTTTTTACCTAAATAAAAATGAACTCAATTATAAACAAATAATGAGCACAACAAACCGAGCTTGAAAAAAAAATTTGAACTTAATCCATCACATATATAACGAACAAAGCTTTCATTTCCATGATCTATAATCATTGATTACCTTTGCCACAATCTTATTGCATATACTTTCAAGAAGTGGGTACCCGAAACAATGAGGAAAACTAAACTCAAAATGGGTTAAAAAGAAAGAAAAAAGAAAAGTGCAAGTATTAAATGGTCCACTTATTAATATCATTTAATAATAGTCCCCAAGGCAGCCTCTTGGCTTGTCTTTTGGCACTTGTATTACTATTCTCAGGAAAAAAACTGTCCCCAACCCTAAACCCTATTCTCAAGCCCCTGATTCATCCACTTTTTCAGAATTTGTTGTTGTTCTCCCTTGGCTTGAAAGACATCAAAATTACATGATTAATTTTACTAACTATTTATGAAAACTCATATAGTGCTGAATTGAATTTGAAACCTAGTTTGGTGTTACAATTGCTCATCAAAGTTACCTAGGGTAGTAACATCACATCGCATTTAACTATCGCATGCTTGCCTGATAATAAGAAATATTTCCTCATAATGAACATGGATAAATTGTTTAAACTTCGTGTTCTTGTGTTTTGCGAACTGTATAACAATAAATTTGAACAAGTCATTCACCAAGTAAACAACTTCAACGGGTCATAGAAAGAGAGAACGGTTTCATGCTCACTTAAATTAATTCTACCTTTGGGGGAGGAGAATGAGTCAGCTCAAAACATGGAAGATCCTTAACACTCCTCTAAAATTGGTTAAGGAAATTCGATGCCACCCCCAACTTTCAAAAAGATCAGTTATCCTCCCTTAACTTGACAAAAATAATCAGTTACCCGCCTTAGCTTAGCAAAAATGCACCAGTTTACCCCTTCAAAATCACGTGTCAACTTCTGATTGGAGAGAGAAAAATCAGAAAAATGATATTTTGAAAAATCAAACCAACCAGATTCTGATACGTGACGTTGAGGAGGCTAACTAGTGCATATTTTTACCAAGTTAAGGGGGTAACTGGTACTTTTTACCAAGTTAAGGGGGTAACTGATCTTTTTGAAAATTAGGATGGTATCCGATTAAAAAACCTACTTTAGGTGGGTTTTATGTATTAGGCCTAAAATGATACTCTAATTTACACTGGAGCAAATATTGAACCATTGTCATCTATCAATATCAGCCTCATACTGTGCTGTCATACATCACAAGACCACATTAGAAACTACAGAAACTAATAACAAATTATATCATCAATTCAATTCATTCTTGCAACTAAAACAAAGAGTCAATTTGGTCCTTATCCTAAGCATGCGGAATCTATATGAAAACCAATATTACACGAACAAAACCAATAGAATAGTTACATTAAACCTAATAAAGTTGCCAATAATTAAAAGCTCAAATGTACAAAAAGCTAGCAACAAATAGTCACCCCAATAATGCATTGTTCCTGAACAGCCAAACAATAACAGCCAAAAAGCTCATTAAATACACATCCAAAATCATAACCCACACAACTAATAAAAAGCAAGTGGGAAGAGAAGGAAGCATAACACCTACGAACATGGCAAATGAGAAAAATAATAGGGTAATAGACCCTCCAGTTTGTCCAGCTTCACCCAACATGTGTGGCCATGTGAGTATCAAAAGCTTAAGTTCTTCCTATCACTAATTTCATTTAATATTCATTACACAATTTCTTTGTCACTTTCATCATACAAAATCCAAAATGAACAACACTACAAACAGATATCATTATATTAAAGAATACAAATTCAACACCAAAGGCAAAAACCCATTTAGAGACTGTAAAACTCTATCAACTTTTGGTCAAACTCAAACCCAATTAAACAATATCCAGTCTTTCCTTTTCTCCTCCATGCTTATATACTAACTTGACTTGACTACACAGACCTGGGTTTTTCTTCAATGTTCATTTCAATCCACATTACAGTAACAATTAACTAACTATATCATAAAAGGGAATATTACTTTGCAGATATATAGACCATGACTTTTGGAAATAAAGATAAGGAAATGTACTGTATATTCTTGAGATTATCCTCTCGCTGCTAGTAATGAAGGAATTGCAGATAAGTTTGGAGTAGTTTTCCTATTTGAAGCTGTTCCTCTTTCTCCATCTTTTGAAGAAGGTTTGCCAAATGCTCTCATAGGACTAGCAAATGCCCAAACCCAGTTTCTACTTCGACCATGAGCAAGAGGACCTGTTGAAACCGGCGGCGCGTGTGCTTTTTTTCCTTGCATTTGATCTTCAGCCGATGACGAAACCCAATGAGATGATGAAGAAGATGAGGAAGACGAGGAAGTAATCATAAATCCACCGAAAATACCGCCACATTTGACTCTTTCTTTCATGTTTGAGGTAGCTGTTGAGACTTTTGGCTTGCCTTCCCTCTGCGACTCTACCCTTCTTAGAGTGCAATCGCCGAATCCAGTTGATATTCTCTCGAAGAAATCGCCGGAGAAGCTCCGGCTCCCGCATCCTACGGATCTAGATCTCGAAACTTTTCTTTCAAAAGACGCGGCGGAGGTAGAAGCAGAGGCGGTTGTTTGACTGTTTGGACTTTCTTCATCTTCAACAACTACATTTATCTCTGTTTTCTCCTTCGACTTCAGCATTGATCCATTTGTAGCTGTGAATGACGAAGCTCTATCTGTTTTCTTAGAACTAGCAGATTTTGAAGACGAAGAAAGATAGAGAAAAGACCAGAAACCGCCTCTTCTCCTCGGGATAAAGTCGTTGCCGTCGTAAGCGGTCGCATCCAGAAAATGATTCCTCCCCGGCGCAGCCGTGGATTTGCTTCTCGTGAAAACTATACCTCGATCCGAAGACGACGCCGCAGCCGTGAGTTTCTTCTTCTTCTTCGCTAAGAGAAAAGGAATCCTCGTCCTCCTCGAGTAGTACTCTTGATACTGACTACTATTAACATTATTCCGGCCTCCACCTTTGGAAGCAGTTCCACGAACCGCCATAGACGACGATAGAGAAGTGGCAGCAGCAGAGGCAGTAACGCCATTGGCAGCAGCAACATTAGCAGTATCAGATCTGAACGAAGGAGAAGATGAGGAAGATGAAGAACCGCGAATCGGAAGGGGATTAGTAGAGGAAACAAGCTTTCCGAGCTTCTCCTGAAGGCAGAAAGCGCAGATCCCGCCAGGATTGTTCCTGTACGGATGATCACTGCATTGCATCCCGTCGCCATTGTCGTCCTCGCCTATGCCAACTCTGCCTCCACCGCCGCCGATGCCGGCGACTTTGATGATTCCGTCCATATCGCGATGAATTTGTAGCTAGGTCTGTGAGAAGTTGTTGTAAGAGAGAGGATATGGTGAAAAAGAAGTAATGAAGTGAAAAGAAAAGAAACGAAAAAAAACGGAATTGAGGAGTGGGGGCGAGTCCCCAGAAGCACGTGGCATACTGACTTACTCTTATATTAAATTATTGATATATAACTTGCAAACGAAACAAGACAAGGCTAAAGTGTGAAAGATTATTATATCTAAATCAATGCAAGAATCTTCAAAGCTCTATTCTTCCATTATTATTTTTCTTTATAATGATTTAGGGTGCTGTTTGATTCCTCGAATAAATATTGTATTAAAACATTAAATGTATTAATAAAAACATTCATAAATTGGTAAATAGTAACACTTCAACTAGGCTTAAAATTATCCCCATTACCTTCTTTTATTTTTCAATCCTTAGTGAAATTTTTCATTTAAATGGCTTAAATATTAATTACAAAATTCGAATGGTTAGTCTATTTTTAAATATTTATATTAAATCAATTTCCAATGCTAAAAAAATAAAAATGATTAAATAGTTAAATACCAAATTCTGTCACGCAAACGCCTTATTCGAAGGTACTTCAACGGAATGTGCCCATATACTATATTTGCCAAAGGCCTAAAAGCCCAAAATGTTGAATAGGCCCAAAAGCCCAATTTACGAAATGGCCCAAGATTATTGCACAAGTAGCTAATTCTCTCCCTCCTTCAGTCCCCAAATGTTTTCTTTGAAATTTGATTGATTTTTTTGTATTCTCTGAGTTTCAAAGGGCCGTTTGAAGATGAACTGAAGGAGACAAGTGTTCAGGTTTCAAAGAATATTCAAAAAGGTAATAAAAATTCTGATTTATGACTGCATTTTTCTATTTTCTTGCTGAGAATCTAGAATCATGGCTGTGTGATTATAGGGTAGCAAAGCATGAGGAACTTTGGTCTGTTGGAAGTAGATTACTTGTTGGGTTTCATTCTTACTGGTCTAAAAATTTTGAACAGATGTACATACTTGCCTTTTGAGAATTCATGAGCATTTTATAAAGGTAAGTTCTTGTTCATGTACATTCATTATCATGTAATAGTTAATGAATCTGAGCCTTCCTTTTTTATCTAGACTCTTTTATTTTTTTACCCTCTTTTCAATATTGTTTCAGAGTATGTCTAGTTTATGCTTTGATGTGTGATTTCGCATATCTGCTCGGATCATTGGCCGAATTGCTTCTAAAGCACAATTTGATCATTTCACTGGATACGTTTTGCATTTTATCACTATCATAGACAACTTGCATATTCTAGCACATATGATTATGAAATTTCAGTTCATAATTTACTTCTTCAAAGGATTTTTCTGTTATAATCAAAACTCGGAATCGAAGTATCCCACTTTTGAGGAATGAGGACTTGTATTCAACATATTTGGATCAGCAAATGATCGATAACCTCGCATGTCTTTAAGACAATGTTCAAAATACTATATGCTGAAGTTCTTTTTAGGAAGATACTCCATTGTCGGATGTACTAGGATGCCATTTTTTGAGGCGATGTAATCTAGCTTGTGGCTGGAGTGTTTGGCGAGCCTAAATCGGTGCTGCAAATGAAAGGACTTTGAGAGTTTATTATATAAGTAAATAATGCGAGCGATGGTAATAAAATTTATTTACGAACTTACGTAGTAAGTTTAAACTTGGTGCCTAATAATCAATTGATGTAATTTCAATGCTTAAAGTGGATGTAAGAGGTCATGTGTTCAATAGCTACCCTATTTAAAAATCCATATTGATATAAAATTACAAAAAAGTTCCTTCTTTGTTGAAATTATTAATTCTTCAGTCCCTTTGTTATTCCTTATTGTTCGGAACTTTCTCGTTACAAATTATTGTTACCAGCTAACACCGGCAAAGGAAAGACCAAAATTTAATTCATGACAGTCGTTGCACCAATCCGATGATTCTTGTTGATCTTACAACCGAGAGTTTGCTTGTTCCACCGGTGCACTCTGCAACAGGAAAACACTATCAATCTACAGGTATAAAATATAGGCACCAAGCCCAGAAAATTGGCAAATTTCACGAGGCGGCAAATATACATGCGTGTTTTTCGATGATGTTATATCAGCACATAATACACTCGTGTTTATCACACATGGTTTACATAATGGAGTGGAAGACCATATGACATAACAGCTCATAAAATCCATATGATGACACTTTAATTTCACACAATAACCTGACCATAGTAAAGGTTTAAGCTAAGCTTAGGCTAGACTCAACCGTATGCTATGAATTCCAGTGGGTTCATTTTTTTGTTATTGATATACAAATTGAAAGAAAAGAGAGTTTCAGAAATCTCACCAGTGGAGCACCCCTGGCAGCTCTTTCAGACAAAAAGGCACATGGCTTAAAGAAGTCTCCATAAGTCGTTGACCATTCCTCTAGCCTTGAATAAATGTATTTCGACCCGAGAGAATCAGCCCAGAACAAAATACCTCCCCTGAATCAAAGCAAAATGGTTAATTCTGAACACGATCAGCTAGAGATTGAAGTGACGTCGTTTAATGAGTCTATAAATCACATACCTGTAAGGAGGAAAACCCATGCCCATCATAGAAGAAATGTCTGCATCTGCCGCTTTCACAACAATTCCTTCAGCAAACACCCGACAGGCCTCGTTTACTACAGGGAAGAATATCATCTCCACTATTTCTTTCTCGGATAACTTCGCAAGCTGCGATAAGGACAACCTCTCGATTAATCGCACAATTAGGGTGAGAAAGAGATAGTCGATGAATTTCCACGTGACAAAAAAGATTCTAATTTTGAGCATTAGATATTAGTAAAAAATCGTGTTACAAGTGAGACAGTGAAGGACCTTAGGGTCGATGGTAGCACCAGAAATACTTCTTGCCTTCTCGACAAATTTCCGTACTTCGGGATCTGGACTAGCTTTGCGCTTGTCATTGTACAGATAGAATCCTCTGCGAGTACTTTCGCCTGTGATTTTCACATGAATGATGAAATATTTACTATTTAGACGTCAAGAAGTTTGCCCAAGGATGTTATTTCGGAGCTTCCCAGATTACCACGGGAAAAAATAACTAACCTAATCTCTTATCCTCTTGCATCAGTGGGAGAAGCATTGATTTATAAGTTCGCTCAGGGAAATTCTCAACAAACTGCATACCTGTTGCTATTGCAACGCCAAAACCAACCAAATCAACCAACCTGCATCAACAAATTAATCATTAAACCCTGTTTAATGCAACAAATCAGATATTTTGCAACTTTCTTAATGAAAATATCATTCACCCTCCAACTTTATAACATAAAAAATCAAAATTTCTAATCTATGGAATACCGGAATGGGCCCATTGGCATTCCGAACTTGGTGATAGCCCTATCTATCTGATAAGGGTCTGTCCCATGCTCAACAAGTAAGATAGCAGCCATTGTGTAAGGGAAAAACATCCTGTTGACGGCAAATCCTGTGCAATTTCCAACCACAACAGGCGTCTTCCTTATCTTCTTTCCAACATCTAATAAGTCAACAATCACTTGGGCCGATGTCTGCTTTGTACGAACAATTTCCAAAAGAGGCATGACATGAGCCGGACTGCATCATGAAACAATTGGTCATGCGGGAAGCATAAGTTTCGGGAAAATTCTTCCTTGACAAATGAGTATTCAATTGACTATACCTAAAGAAATGGGCTCCGATAATCCGATCTTGGGAGCTTGTCTTTTGGCCAACCAAGTTCAAGTCAATTGTGGAGGTGTTGCTTGAAAGTATACAATGAGGTGGACAAATTTTTTCAAGATCAGCAAATATTTGTTGCTTCAAGGAAACATTTTCAATAACAGCCTGTACAAGGAGAAAAACAAACAATAATGAAGCTACTCTATTCAAGAATAACAATGTTAAACCTAAATAACAATTCATCGCACCTCTATGACCATATCCACATCTTTAAAGCTTTCATAATCCAGAACACCCTTAAGAAGGGAGAGAGTTTTTTCAAACTTCTCTTGAGACATTTTTCCTTTCTTGACACGACTTTGCAGGTTAGCTGAAAAAATTAATATGTTTTCCCCAATTATACAACTCCAAAGAAGCATAAGCAAATAACAGCCATATGATAAGCTAGATACAAGATGAAATGCTAACAAAAGGTCTAGACCTCACCTTTTACTCGAGCAAGGCCAGCCTGCAGAAATTTTTCATTTACTTCTTTCAGAATCACTGTATAGTTACTAAGGATCAACGCAGTTGCTATTCCAGAACCCATCAGTCCTCCCCCGATTACAGCAACCTTATTCACTCGTCTGGGCATCAAACCCTTATCCGTAACTCCAGGAACCTGTTTGTGATTAGAAGACAAAAATAGCCAACTTATCAAAATAATAATTAAGGTTTGTTAACATCATAACTAAAAGAAAGTACTGCAGACAAACAAGCAACAACTACTCAAATGAGATTTCATTAATACCTTTGTTGTTCCTCGCTGAGAAAAGAAAACATGGACCAAGCTTTTGCAAGTGTCGGACTGCACAAGTACTTGGAAATCTTCAGCCTCCTGTGAACATCAAGTGTTGCAACACAGTTGTCTATGAGTCATTAGTTGCGATAATAATAAGGTATGATCCATGGAGCATTAAAGTTAGATAAGGACCTTCAAGAGTCCAGCTCGAGGACCATTGACTATACCCTCTTCAACAACATCAATGCAAACCAAAGGGTGTTTGAGATTAGGAGCCTGTTTCCGAGCTTGAGCTCTTGCAAACTTGAAAATCTCCCTTGCATCACCGAGGGAATCTAACTTGTCAGTCTTGTACAGACTAGCAACCCATGGCTTCCTGCCTTCCAATATATCCAACGCCCATCGTCGTGCAGTGTTCACCAAATCATTGGGTGAAGCTAGAGCATCAACAAGACCCAATGCATGAGCTTCTTCTCCTTTAACTGGTTTTGATGTCTACAAGCAAAGAGAAATAACAAGTTCAAGACAATCTTGATACAGAGAAAAAGAAGATGCAGAAGTAAACTTCAAGGAAGAACTGGCAAGAACATGCCAACATCATTTCAAGGCCCTTTGATATCCCAACAAGACGTGGAAGTCTCTGAGTTCCTGTCAATCCAGATGCAGAAAATAAACAGTCAATAAAACTCCCAAGTTGAGCATAGATAAATAACTAAACTTATCTTCAGTATAGATGTTGCAGACTTGCAGTGTATATTTAAAGATCAGCAAAAGGAACGCTGTAAGTATTATATTACACATTCAGTGAATGAAACTAGAAGGCAAAAGAAGGCCAACAATCAAGTTTAGATCCAACATCACTATCAAATTCAAACGGTATGTCTAATAAAATTAGTATTAAGAAAATCATCGCAGATTGATATTGCATGTCATATGAGTGAAATAACATCAGTATTGGAGATTTTTGCCTTGAGAATATGTAAAGAAAAATACGTCCACTAAACCATTCATTCATTCTGCTGGATCTTCAGCCTTGCCTTGAGAATATGTAAAGAAAAATACGTCCACTAAACCATTCATTCATTCTGCTGGATCTTCAGCCACACGTGACCGGACTTTAAAAAAATCACCCCTTGTTATAGTTGTTTCTAATTGTCCCCTGCACATTGCCAGATGACTGAGCATCCTATCTTCTTTTCTATTGGGACACTCAAGACTCACAACTTCATAGGTCAACTTTGGAGACAAGTTGACCATTACTCATCATTAGAAAAAGTAGCAATTTAAAGTTAATATCATACATTGTTGATCCAATTCTAGTAGCAAGAGCAACAAACCATTACCATCCTCATAACACGTGTGTATGCTACTTGCATATATTCTGCCCAGTTCTTTGAATCTCCATATTTACCCAATTTGATCATATAAAAATCGGCATTGCATTACCACGAACAAAAATATATGCAGTGCAATAGTATAACAAATATGTAATAAGCGTATATAACAAATCTAGACTGTAAAAAACTAGAAATCACAGATTATAACAATCCAAAAAAGTACTTTAACATTAAAAAGAGGATGGCAAATCATGAAACAAACATGTAAATCTGAAAACCTTCAAAACAAAAGAAACATGATAATAACCCCACTAGCATACCTCCAAATCCAGGCATTATTCCAAGTTGAAGTTCAGGCAAGCCTAATTGTGCAGTAGGGGTTGAGATGCGTGCATGGCAAACCTGACATTAACAAATACTTAAATACAAACTTAATAGCTGCCTATAGAAATCAACACGCGATGCAAGCTTCTAGTCTAAAAGATGGGAGATAAAGAAATGCATACCATAGCGACCTCCAACCCTCCACCTAAGGCAAGGCCATCAATTGCAGCAACTGAAGGCTTTCTTGCCGCTGGAATATGAAGCAAGCAGTCAGATATGAAACATACACCAAAGTAAATTTATTATATAGCTAATAAAATAGCAGTACCTTCCAAAGTGTCAGTTAGAACCTCCATTGATATATAACCAAGATTTGGTTGCTCCACTGAAAAAGCATGATTACAATGTCACATAAGTAGTGATAATCATAAATGCATATTATATCTGACATACATTTTCCCGACTGAATGCCGCCAAAAGAAGAAATGTCAAAGCCACCAGAAAATTTTCCCTTTGCACCTGCCCAATGGACAAAACATCTCAGCTTCATGTCTTATAATCTCATTTGACAATTTTGACATAAAATTGCTTTACTCGGAATAGAAGCTCCTAAAATATTTTGCAAAAGACAGTTGCACTTACCAGTGATAACAATGGCCTTTACATCATCTCTTTTCAAGGCTTGTTCATAACTGTCTTTCAAGCTGTATAGCACTAAGTAGGCATAAAAGAAGGATATAAAATCAATATCTGGAGAATTATAATGGTACCGACTATTTAAAGCATAAACAAGTAACCATAATCAATTACTGTACACATTAATACAATCCTAAACAAACTAGCCAAAGCTTTTTTAAATTAATACCATCAACTGTATAAGTTTCAATAGCTACACAAAATAATTCCAAAACCCGTAAAACTGATATTAAAAGATTTATGAGACCAACATAAGCTAAACGGAACTTTTAGCTGATTGGACACAAAAAGGAAGCCTTCTACTGACAATGCACAGCTCAACAATTTTCATCTATGCAAAATACAACTGATTGAGTGAATCCGAAAATAATAGAAGCATAACAACATACGATGATACGAATGATCATTCTCCTCAAACTCAACAGTCCTCGAAATCCAAGTTTCCGAATTATCAGTCAACTGGAATTGCTCATATGTACATGCACAACTAGAATTCCATCTCATAAAAGTGGACTGACCAAATAAAACCACCTAAACTCTGTTAGTTATAACTTAAAACAAACTCCGGGAGATGGAGAATCCAGAAATGAATTTCTACTAAGATCAGTAAGTTTGAGCCAACAAAAACTTGTGGAATCTTTGTTAAAATCTCATAAGTCGACTTAGATCCGAGTCTTTAATAACATTCACAATATATTCTAAATAAAACATCAAATACATGAAAAATTAGAAAAATATATAACAAAGCTAAAATTCAAACGGTTAAAGAGAGGCAAAAACAAACAAACGAAAAAACAATAATCAGTCTATTATTCTTCCCGTGCAAATAAGCTTACCATATAAAATTAGGATAAAATAAACTAAAGTTGATACATAAAAGTAAATTACCGTCAAAGGAGAGGGAATTAACAGGAGGATTGATGAGGGTGATGATAGCCACACCATCAGCTCCGACATCAACAGTGGTTCTGCCTTTCGCCATTGATTGAAATGAAGAGATCAAAGGACTGAAAGTCTAAGCTCGAATTTGGGAAAAAGAAAGAGAGAAATTAGCAGTTGAGAGGGAATGGCGTGTGAGTTCTGTTTTATAATTGTGATTTAATGCCGCAAGAACACCATGACGTCTTTCTAGCTATGTTTCAATCTCATTGGGATAAGCAAATGTCTATCTTTTAACTTATTTTTAAACTTATAATCTACTATTTGCAGATTTATATTATAATATTTTTAATTCTGTCAGATGAATTTATTTATAAGCTGAAATGAAAGAGTCTCATTCACCATAAATTTGTTTTAACATGACTTTATGGCGTTTTTCAAAAAAAAAAAGCATGACTTTATGGCTTATATTCAGCTCATGCACGCCCATTATCTTAATATCAACTAAACACCCCCTAGAAATAGTAGTGTATAAATTTAATATTTGTTATAATTTCAAGTTTGTTGTTGTATTTCTTTTAGTCATTTATTTATAATATTATTCTACAATTGATTTTTTTAATAGTTATCATATAGTTCTAAGTGTCCGTTTGGTATTGCTTTTCAAGCTACTGTCCCAATAAGTTATTCTCACAAATATTTTATCTAATTACATATTTTGATTTTGAACAACACATTTTAATCTTTTATACTATTTAATTAAAAACTTTCTGACTTGTTTTTTTCAAAATCAACTCTGCAACTTACAGGAAAAACTTGAAAATGAAACTATTCGAAAAAGCAACTTGAGAAAGCACAATCAGACTGGCCTAAGGAGGTGTTTCTCCAAACTTATGACTTGTGATTTATAACTTAAAAGTATTTTTTTAACTTTTAAGGAGTTTAAAAATAAGTAGTTAAGTATTTCTGTAAAATGATTTTTAAGTCATTCAAAGTGTTTCTCAAAATTGAATTTTAAGTGACTTTTACGTTGTTGAATCTTGAAAAGATTATAAAGTATATATTTTATAAAAGTATTGAATATAATATAAAGTAATATTGTAATTTATTTGGTCAAAAAATAGATTTGAAAAAAAATCAGTTTTAAAAAGTAAGTATTACCTACTTTTTACTTTTCACTTAAAAGTAACTTTTTTAAGTTGAAAAAAATTTAGAGAAACACTAAACTAACTAACTTTTAATTTAAAATTCTACTTTAAAACAAATTTAACTAACTTTTAAATTTAGAGAAACACCCTCTAAATATCCAGTATTACTTATACGTCATGAGTTTTTTTTTTGGATAAGTAATGAGTTAAAAAGAACATGATGTCAAGCCTCGAAGTTTTAAATATCAGAATGGGATTGGAGCCATGTCAGCAACCACGAGCACAAAATTCTAGAATGATTTAAATTGGCATTATGTTTTGGCTGGCCCAAATATGTACAATTTTGGAGTCCATTCCCACAATTGAAAGCTAAAGAAAAACGACGTGTAATTTTATTATTGAATAAAATTTTCGTAATATTCTGTACAGGCATCTCCGCTCAAAGGAATTTAATTTTACAGGTACTAAGTACTTTCCCTTTAAACTTGATAATTTTTTATTTTTACCGCTCTCAACTTTCATTCATCTTCTTCAACATCCCTAACTTAATCAAAACGCACCCAACAACCCTCTCATGCTGACATGGCAACGAGTATATTGACTCTGAGATTGATGGACAAATTGATTTCTTGTGATGTGAAATTTGGGGAAGAAATTGCAACAAGTGAATATAATTTAACAAATCAAAGGGGAGATGGAGACCTAGAAAAAGAAGGGCTTTTGAGTTCTTCTACTAAATGAGCTTTCTTTTCATGTAATCAATTAATGGATTCTTTTTATTATTTTCCATTGAAGATTAAGAAACTTGATTAGATGTGATTTTCCCATGTGAATAGGTGCAGGTCAAACTAAGAAACTAAGTTTAATGAAAGTGGCAAATGTGATTGAAAACTCAGCAAAGACTTAAGCTTTATTTCTCAATCTTAAAGGCAAATTCATGGATCGAATTGGAGGGCTTCCTCTCTCAATTGGGAAACTATCTTCTGTAAGTAAGTCAAAACATATCCGAAAACTAAATTAATCCATCTCCCAATCTTTGATGGATTGATGAGAGTGGAAAGCGAAGACAAAGAGAGAAGTTGAGTTGTAAAAGAGGAGGAAGAATAAGAGAGTTAGGTTGAGGTTGAATTTAAAGAAGATAGTTGCAAAAGATTAAATCAAACGAGTTAAATCAACGAGTTGGTCACATTGACTAACTTTTCCTACATGTTTGCCACATCAACGCTTGTTGACTCAAATGATCTGAGGGGGCTATTGGGTGCATTTTTACCAAGTTAGGGATGTTAACGGGGGCAAAAAAAAATGAAAAGTTGCCAAGTTCTAGGGTAAAGTATGTATTAGGCCTGTAATTATTTATGTAGACATGATCCAAATATGTAAACAATGTATTAAGAATTATTTCTCTACGTTAACGTATTTTACTCTCAAAACCTGTTACCTTCAGGTTTTCCCTCAAAAAATTAGATCAAATTTTATATGTAAAATAAACAAGATAACCAAAAATAAACCCATTTAATGTGATTCTATTTTTAGCTTGCTTTTCCAAAAATCTGAATGCATGAGAATGTCATTGTGCCTTTTATCACTCGACAGTTAGTTGTTTTGGCTCTTTTTCTTAAAGCTTCTGAAACATAACTAGTAATTCTTGCTTTAATTAAATTACTTTGGACTACAAATATCCTTAAATTGTAACCAATCCATTATTGATTTTAAAATATCATTAGAAAATCCCAAAATTCCAGGATAAGACCTCCATATTAAACAAAACTGTATTACAGGAAATAATACCTGTAATAGTCCAGCCATTGCCAAGACAAGATTTGTTTACTTCCCGGTCCATTGTTAAAATGCTTTCCCTTTCAAACCCGGAAAGAATGAATGATGTTGAAGCCTGAAATCTCCTGATAATAACTGTGTTTTCTAAAAAATCAAACATTAACCTCATGAGAAATATATGTACAGGTTGATCTCAGTTGTGTTATGCATCATCATCAGAGTCCATCACAACTTTATCCCTCTTCATTCGCTTGCCATTAGGCAAACCATACGCATTTTCATTATCTGATTCTTCTGCAACCAAACTATCGGTTTCAGGTGATAACACTTTATCTTCGTCGTTTTCCGCATTGTTTCCGGAATCTTCCTGAGATTTTTCCGCACTAACATCAGCAGCTTCATTAGTATGTCCAGGATTCGGAGCATGATCCGCTCTCTTGTTATCAGGATCTAATATTTTGAAGTCCCTGGAAGTGCTACGCTTTGCATATCTAAGTAAATTGATTCTGCTTAACTTGCTCAACCGAATTAGATACTTCTCGTAATCTTCTATCTGGAAAATAAGATCAGGAATGCATTTGTTCTCTCTTTTGATCTTGTTGATGATGCCCTTGGTATTAGGGTTTTCTTGTTGTTTCTGCAAATTCAGTTGAAGGGAATCTGTAACACTTCAATAGATTGCAGAAAAAATACAAAAAAAAGAGTAAAAGTCATCAGGAAGGAAAATAACCATTTGCATCTCTGCAATAAATTTGTAAAGTGAAGCTGTAAGATGTTTGCAGGTTGATTCAACAAGCCTTTGGAAAATTGGACAAGGAATAAGTTGTTTTGATCCCTTAGGAGCGATTCTAAGCCTTGAAATCAGAGCCAAATGCTTGTACAACTTTGCGTTCAATCTCAGCAGCTGCTCTGCTTGTGTGTCTGCATAATTTATAGATCAACAATGAAATTCATGAAAGTTAGAAACTTTGGATTAATCTATCTGGAATTCTATTATTTACCGTTGAGGTTCATCAAAACAAACAACGCTAATACTTTCACCACTGCCTCAGCTCTGACGTAAAGGTTTTCCTCAACAGCCAATCCAGAAGAATATTCTCCATTTTGACTGAAACATATGTTTTTCTGCTCTGCCAGAAAAGATGTCTTTAGTTTTTTTACAAACCAATCCATATCGGCAATAGTTTCTTCAATGAGTTTCAGAATGCAAGAGCTTATAGCAGAGCTCGTCTTCTGGTTTATTACGGGGTATAGTTCAGACACTTCTGATGGCTTCTTTCGGTTTGGATCAAATTCAGCATATCCAATGACATTGAGAAGCTCCTTAGCCATGCACTGAGCCACAACTAAATCGTCTGATGGAGAGCTAAGAGAGATAGCAAGTTCAGCCATGCTTCTAGCAGCTTTTGGATCTTTTATGCTGTTGCTTTTGCATATATGAACGCACCAAGATGCATAACAGTTCCTCCATCTTGTGGGCAATTTGTCACCAATTATCGACATCATATCACAAACAATCTGAGAAATAATATCATTTTTTAATCAATAAAGTTTAGTTAAAAAGTGTAACTTTATAAAAAATGCATATTCAGGCATGAGGTAGTGCTATTACCTCAATTTCTTTAAGAAATGACTCCGCAAGAAGATCTTTAAACAGAGGCTTTAAAAATTTAAAAAGAAATGACACTTTGGTTCTTATCTGTTGATCATCAATCCTGGAAGCTTCTTCGCATTCCTCATCCAATTCATACTCAATTGTGGAGCTTGATAATAAATCTTCAAGCAAGCCAGATGATTGGAAATTCTTTGAACCAATTGTAACTAATTCTTTTAAGCATAATAAGGTAATACGAAGATTCTCCCTTCTGTCTTCAGAATCTTTTTTCCCCTTTACTTCTTTCTTCTGATTTGGTGTGCATTTACTTCCTGAGTTAAACAGGCAAATCAATTTCAGTAAAGGAGACCCCAATAAGTTGATATCCCCATAAACTAAAGTCTTCACAGGATCTTCCTTTCCTCCTGTGGGGTAGGATCTTATGTGATGAAGGCATTTATTCAAGACAAAGGAAATAGTCCTGAAGCAGTTTGTTGTCTCCCTTGAAGACAACTGGCTATTATTCTGAGAAGCTTTAAAACCTTTAGCGCATTCGTTACTGTATCGATTCATATCAGATTTCATTAGTAGACAGAGGCTTGAAGTTGACAAGAAAGGAATTCGTTCCTGAGGCAGTTTGGTGTTAGTGGATGTATCAAGACCAGTAGCCAGCGAATTCCCACGTTTGACACCACAGCTCGTTTTTATACTTGTATACTTATCAAGTGAGTGATGAAAATTAACCAACTCAAGAATTTCTTTTTCAAGATCCATCCTCTTTAAATCTGTAGCTTTCTCGAGCTCAGAGGCAATAATATTCAAGACCACCTCGATAATTCCAGATAAAACCAATGCAAAACATTTTCTTTTCTCCTGCTCTACAGATGTAGAACCAGAATCCTGAGTTGAGCCAAGAATGTCTGATCTAACATGAAAAGAGGAAAAAATTAGAAGCGTGTTATTTTGTTCTTACATATTTATTTTTAGGTTTCTCAAACCCAGAAGAGGATCAATAGTATAAGGCCTATTAGTGCTGGGAAGAACACAAACCTTCTAATCTTGGCTTCTTTAGGAAATCCCGAATCATCAACAAACACTTGGAGAATGAATCAATACATACATTTCTTCCAGCCTGCAGGAATCAACATAAATGATGTGAGTGAACCTGCATAACCCATCTTTCTGGTCAATGAAGTGAGTATGATTCCACAAGAATAATGATCTACCTCATTCTCTTGAGAAAGGGAGAAACCAAAGCATGCCCACGAAGGATCTGGATGATCAGCTTTATCATGTGGTTGAAGGACTAAAAGCCAAGATACACAAGACAGAAGACAGTCTAGAGGCTCTTCAATGACAACCTTTTCACCGTCTGACTTAATGCAGCTGCTAATTCCAATTTGAATATCAGCATCCTGTTTATAAACAATTTAATCTCAAGCTGAGAATTTAAATATTAAGCTCGCACATAAAAACAATGGATTGCAAAAGTCAAAGCCTAAGTTTTACTTAGCAGAGGTAGACACAACAATCATAAGTTTTGAAGATGATACAAGCTCGATGATATGCGAATGGTATATGCAATATGAACTGACAAAGAACTACCTTCTTGAAAAACTTCAAAAAATGAGGCAAGAGAAAATCAAAGGCAGCTATCCCACTAGCTGGATCCACCAATACAAGCTTCAAGAGACCATAGTACATGGCTTCTTTGACTTTTGCCTGAATATGAATTGAAAATTACTTTCTAACAACCAAATAGCCAATAGGAGAAAAGAAGACCTGTGCGTTGCAAATACCTGCTGATAGAAACATCTCTGCAGTAGACAGCTCAACTCTTGAAAGAGGCCTCCTCCATAGCTGCCAAATAATTCAGCTTGTTGGCTGCAACTTGCCTGGCTAGATGAATCTTGAAAAGCCAAAGAGCTATCTCTCTTGGATTGCTTTTCTGCCAGTATAACATTAATAATAGCATTTGTTGCCGCAAGGCGAACTGTCTCTTCTTGTCTAAACATGGCCTTACGTACAACCAAAATGGTGTAATCCTGCACTTTATGAAACAGGGAAACCATGATAATTGTGTTCAACTAGACTAGCATGTAGCAACTCATTAAAGAGCATTTAGAAACTTATTCTATATTAGTTATTTACACAAATAATTCAAAATTTGAATCTCTCTGCTATCTGATCGTTGGATGCAGAAACATTTTAAAATTTTAAACAAAATGACAATGCATTTAGTGAAACACACACTTTTAGCACAGTTACTATCTCTACCAGGAGAAAGTACGACAAAGTGGATCTTTCAATTTTCTTATCACACATTTTTCTTTATTGCTTTTTTGAAATTATTATTATCTTATCAATGTCTTAGAACAAGAGAAAATTTACCCGAAGATCTTGATTAGATTTGATGAGAGGCGCTAAAGCTGCAACAAGGTCAGAAGAGACACTTCCATTCATGAAAGTGAAATAGTCCAATAACTCCTTCAGACGAGAAACATGCTCGAGCATAGGGTAAGGGTAACTTTTTACTAGAATAGAGAGTAATCTGCAAATAGAAGACAGTTTAATTCCAGAGTTGTATCGATCTCACATAAAATTCAACAATTAACAGATATTCTATTACCTTACAATCGGGATACCTTGATAGGGCTTCAAAGAAAGGATGCGAAACTTGCACTGTTCAATTATCTGTGGTAAGTTGGCAAATTCATTATTTCTGTACATGGCATTATTGCATAAATCGCAAACTCATTTGGATATTTTGTATTCCTCAGAAACTTGGATACGGATTAAAGAATCTTATATGAAAAAGTACCATAAAAAGGATAAAATTTGAAAAGTGAAATATAATTCTAGATTTGCATTTGTATTTAATGGAAGTTTAGTTCCTTGTGCATTCAGCGTGTAGTGAACTGGTACATCTACCCAGCTAGTAGATAAGAAGCATGTTAAGAGACTACAGATGAAGTGGTGAACTCAGCATGCATGTCCCTGGACCTTTCTCTTTTGCTCATATAGCAGATTAAGTTTCAATCAATCAACAATTAACCAAGCCTTAATCTCACGCTAGGTGGAGTCGACTACGTGGATCTTCCAACACCACGAAGCTATATCAAATGTCAATTGTTCATCAATATTTAACATACGCATATCTTTTGAGATGGTTCCCCCCATGCTATCTTAGGTCTACCTCTCCCTCTACTCTTACTTTCTAACATAAATTTCTCACATATCAAGTTTATATAAATTATTAATGAAGAGGTTATAACAACCTCATTTCTTGACATATCATGGACCTCAAATAGTGTTTTCAGTATTTGAACACTAAGCGCTCCAACTCCCATCAAGCCATTAAAACTGCAGAGTTCTCCATGGTTTCCCCCTTCCGATGACTCTAACAAAGCAAAGCTCAACTTTACAATGGAAGGAACTATGTGCTCCCTTCCGTAGTTGCTCTCATGAATCTGAAGGCAAATAAAGTATACCACATTAAAATTCAACAACTCTAAACTTTAAACTGACAAAACAAACATACATGTGCAACAGATTGGTTGGAAGGCAAAAGAAACTAACAGCTCTTAAAGTAGCCCTCTCCACTGTATGGACATTTTGCAGATACTCATCCTTTAGATCATCTGGTAACCACGTACAGTTTCTGAAAGATGAATAAAAGTTGCAAGAGTTACGATATCAGAATTTGTTTGCACTGAAAGACCTACAACAAATATTCTAATAAAGCATATGAAAATCATTCAATATCAGCGAGAAGCAGTGACAAATTACTATACATGATTATTGACATATTATTTGGTTCCCAGGACCGCAACTAGGAAAACTGCATGCATTGCAGCTTACCTTGAGAACTTATAATCGCGATAAGCAGTAAGTAATGCTGCTTTCAAAATCTCTATGGAGCTATCACTGAATCTCCTAATCCTTGCAACCGACAATAATATAGCTACAGTGAAATGATTAAGAGCTCTTGGATCCAATTTTACAATGCCAATAACCTCCTTTGCTAAAGAAGGATCCTGCTTCACCGCAAAATTAACATGAAGCAAAACAGTTCCTTCAACTTGCCTAACTGTGGAGCTAGCCTTGGATCCCAATTCAAATCCAAAAAATCTCACAATCCCTTGTATCACCTCCATCTTACTGAATCCTCTAGACGCCAAAACCAACAGCTGATATGCAAGGGAAGGCAAGTCCTGCAAATCCACTCCTTTCATTCCCTTAAACACCTTCTCCAAAAATTCCCTCGCTCTTACCTTATCAAAAAATCCCAAAATATCCCTTACAATGAAAACCATCCTCACCAACAATCCTTTTGACCACTCACTCTCAATTATCCTATCCAAAATCAAATTAACACACTCCTTCCCTTTCTCACCGCACAAACATCTAAAACAACCAGGAAGAATATCAAGTATCTGAGTATCTTCAGAATCCACTAATTTTGATAAATCATCAACCACTAACTCAATAATGGACTCCAAATCGTTGGCGGGAACATAATTTAATAGAGTGGAGAATAAATTGATGGTTCTGAGGGAATTACGATCGTGCGGGAACTTCGAAGAAAGAAATAGTTTAGTATAGGAGGAAAGTAGAGAGGAAAGAAGAGACGACAGGTGAGGATTGTTAGGAGATAATGAAATGAGAGAGAGAAGAGAGAGTGTGTACTCGGAGACGGCGGCGGAAGCTGTCGGAGAACGGGAGCGAGTGTGGAGGTAGGAAAGGAGAGTAACGTGGGATGAGGAAGAAAGAATGTAAGGATGGAGGTGGCTTTGTTGGGCTAGGCTTATGACTTCGATATCAGTCAACGGCGGTGATCGGCCTTCGTGGCTGCCGGTGATCGCATCGGCGGCGGCCGTAGCCATTAATTCGGGAGTAAGCAGGGCAAGGGATAGAGTTTGGAGGGTATGTAATTCGTTTGAGCGGGAAATGGGTTTTCGCCCCAATTTCATTAATTTTTCAATGCGGACGCAAGTTGGAAGTTGTACCCTCGGCTTCACCCGATCAATACTCTGCAACTGGGTAAGGACATAAATGACAACGCGGGTAGGTTTATTAAACGGGCCGAGCCCACTTTTCGCATGTCCAGACTTGGTTGGTTGGACTATTTAAGTAGTTTATGGTAATAATGTTCTTTTGTCATCGTTAAATTTCTAAAGAGGTTATCAAGTTTCAAACTTGATTCCGATATAAAAACTATTTGTTTGACCTTCAAATCATTTAGCAGCTCGGTTCATCTATGCTTTGTTTTGAAAAAAAAAAAAATATTTATCCAAGCCCAGTGTGTCTTACACTATAGAAATTTGTTGCAGTTGTTAGATAATGATATTGTTTATTGCTGCGGTTTATTGTTACTGATCATTATTGTGATTTATTGTTATTAATTTATCTGTATTTAGTATTTGGTTAGATAAAATTCACAGTTGTGATTAGAAATATAAGATGACTACAATGAACATATTATTTTATTTTCAAAATTTAGATATTCAATAATATTAACAATTATATTGGATGCAAAGATTGAATAATACTATTGCAGATAAAAAATTATAAAAAATACTTAATACCGACTTTTTTTTATCAATAGACATATTTTAAATAGATTAGTAAATAAAATAAAATGTGAAAACAAAGGAAATAAAATACCGTAAATTAACAATCTGAAATAACTATTTTTATTCAATTATAATTAATAAATTTAAATAAATTAAAGTAATCAATTTAAAAATATAGAAAAAATACGTAATATAAAGGATAATTATGATAAAAAGAATTAAATCACAAAAAAGATTTATAAAAATTCTAATTTGGTAAGTTTTCAAAAAAAAACTAAAATCAAGATATAAATACATCTAAATGAATCCATAAGTAATCAAACACCATCATTATTTACTTTTCTTTTGCAAACCAAAAAGAATTTTTTTTAACTATCATCCAAACTCATGGTAATGATTAAGTGAATGAATTGTTAATGATTTTTTTAATAGTTAAAAAGAGGGGACAACTTTTCTCTTTTTTAATTTTTTCAAACCTTAGTCGAATTTTACACTAGTAAAAACAACTTACTATTGACAGTGAAATTAAAATAAAATAATAGTTACAGTAACAGTAAAATTATGTGTTTTTTTATATTCCTTTTATTTATTTTTAATTTTTAAGGAAAAGAATAAAACATTTATTAGTGAGCTGAGCTGGTCGTCCCCTTCACATTAAGGACTGTACTCAGTCTCTCAAAAACCAGATACCCAAATAGCTTGATCTACAAGCGTACACGATGAGTGCTGAAGATGCAAAGAGGAGCATCAACGGAGTTCCGGTTCCCAAGCCAATCCCCGACGATCGGAAAGTCTCTCCGGCTACTGCTCCTGCCGCAAAGAAAATCATCATCAAGAATGCTGACATGAAAGAAGACATGCAGAAAGAGGCCGTTGATATTGCAATCGGCGTTAGTTCATTCTCACACTTTACTAACTTGCTGTTTTTGTTCCCGATTTCATCATTCTGTGCTCAATTTTTCTATGTTTTCTGGTTTTATTCTGGATCGAATGTTTAACTTTTGTTGTTTCTGATTTAGGCCTTTGAGAAGCACAATGTTGAGAAGGACGTAGCAGAGTATATTAAG
Organism: Euphorbia schlechtendalii; assembly: GCA_949673415.1. Classification (NCBI taxonomy): domain Eukaryota; kingdom Viridiplantae; phylum Streptophyta; class Magnoliopsida; order Malpighiales; family Euphorbiaceae; genus Euphorbia; species Euphorbia schlechtendalii. Next base: position 2,561 of record CATIWQ010771908.1, on the reverse strand, counting down.
AAGGAGTTCGATAAGAAGCATGGACCGACTTGGCATTGCATCGTTGGTCGCAATTTTGGTAACCTATTTTAGCCCCCTTTCCTTCTCAGCGTTTGTTTGATTATTATTTTATAACTGTGACTCCGATTTGATGCTGTTTGTTACTATAATTTTGAGCTTGCATCGGTTTTATGCGTGAATTGTTGCCTTTGGTTTTAGCTGTGTTTATTGATTGCTGGATTGGAATCAATACATGGCATACGAAGCTCTAGATTCAGTCTATAATTATATAATTTTCATCTATCATTTCGCTTTATCTTTTAAGAAGCATTGGTTTTTCATTTGCCTTCCATGAGCTCTTTACAATGTTTAAAATGAATATCTGAACTGGTAAAATAAATTTGCGATGTAATTGGATGGGCTATATATTAGTGGTTGAACAAACTGAAAACTCAGGAACCATATTCTTTCTTATGAACCTGGAAACAATTTTTTTGGAAATGGAAGAAACAAAACAAAGGCTCAACCAGTCTATCCCAGGCATATGTCCTCATTACAATTTTGAGAAGTCACCCATTTCGCACATCTCAAGATACACATGAACAAAAACAATTCTGTCTGCTTTTCTACTGCACTGTTTAATGGTGCTGAAAAGATCTCTGAAAGGGTGAAATGTTAAATATTCTGATGATCAGTTACTTATCAGTTTGATCACCTCCAAAGTTATACCTTCTTTCATTGGAGTGTGCAACTAATTGAGAATGCTAATAGATGGAAAATACTTAAGCCTGAATTAACCTTCATTCCCTTGATTGCCGGTTGCCAAGTTGCCAGCATCATTGGATGCTTAAATTTGGAGAAAAAGAGATGTTCTTATGCTGTTTTGTTTAGAATGTAATATGACTGTATCAAGATAAATATTTTTCTGGATACATTCATTTCTTTCTCTATTGCACACTATGTTCGTGTTGCTCAAATTTGAAGTATTCTTCTTGATGGAGGAATATTGTACATGGTCAATTTGAATGCTTGATTAGTTATCTCGCTTGGAAAATGCAAGCTATGAGATAATATAACTCCTTTTCACGGACACAACATGCTTCTGTTCTGTAGCATCTACTTTGGGCTTCTGTGAAAGTCTTACCTGTAGGTTGGAATTAATTATTGTTGGCTCAGAACAAGATCAGCGTTTGGGCAATATGAATTAGGGGCTTCAAATTTGTTATAACTTGCTTTCTAGTCGTTGTTAAGCATAAAGTGGAGTCCAGTTTTTTTCTTACATTTAAGATGGAGCATACAATTTGATGTAGAATGGTGTCCTTTAATGCTTGTCAACGTTGGACTTTTAGTTCCGAATTTGATGACTGAAACTCTAAATGCTTGCCATTTATTTTGATCCACTAAGTCATTTCCCCTATTTTTAAGCAGTGTTACCTGTTAATAGTGACAGTTCTAGCCATTTACTTACAGCCTACAGGGTCAAGCATTAGGAGATAACTTTTATTGGAACTATTAGTTCAAACAATAAAAGCATAAATTTATGAAGTGGAAGAGCCAAAGAGGGGGCATATTACTTAATGTGTGGGCCTTTGGTTAGCACATTCAGACTGTCTACTGTCACAGTCCATAATGCGTGCCTTTGTAAGGCACCAAGATTTCCTCAAAACCAAGCCAACTAATAATTACACGGGATTTCTTCCTTATAATGTATTTAGCTAAGGCTTCCAAGAGAGTTGTCAAATCTAAGCTTATACTCGTGCTTTAACTTGGTACTTTTTTTTAAAGATGATTCCGTTGTAGTATATATTAGTAGCATTCTTCCACCTAGCAGGGAATTAGGAAAAACATCACTATGTTTCATTTATCCTCTTGTTCTCCTGACTTAAACGGATGATGCAGTGAATGACTTAATCAGTGTTGTTAAAGGTGTGCCTCAGGCACGCCTTAAGCAAGGCGACAGCCTCCACGCCTTAAGCAGGGTCAGGCAAGGTGTCGTTCAAGAGGCGTTCACCTCTTGGCGCCTTTGGCGCCTTGACAGGGCACCCCAAGGCGTGCTAAGACGCGCCTAGGGTACAAAATGTTTTTTTAAAGTTTTATGATGGATTTGATCTCAGCCGTCCAATTTTTGAGTCATTTAATCTCATCTGTCCATGTTTTTAATTGGTCTTTAATCTTGGCCATCAATATGTTTATGATAAATTTGATCTTGGCCATCCATATTTTTTAATTCACCAATGTCTATAAATGTCGAAGAAAGTGCATCTGAAGATGAAGATAATGAATATGCTATGATGATAGTTATTAGATAAGTCTAGGTTTAAAACTTAGTATAGTTATTAGATAAGTCTAGGTTTAAAACTTAGTATTTTGGAAGCTTAAATTGATGTCTAAAGCTTACAGTATGTGTAAAGCTTAAACTATGCCTTTTTTTTGTTTTTGACTTTTTGTTGTATTAACATTGGAACATGGGCATAGACTTTTTGTTGTTCCCATGTTAATATTGGAGCATAGGCTTCATGCTTATATATATAATTATAAATTTTAGTTATAATGTCTCTTATTGAATGTTCCACGGTTTTATA